>JBBPBS010001171.1:4102217-4165580 GCA_037974835.1 Cicer judaicum | reverse complement strand
CCCCCCCCCCCCCAACGCGCGTAAAATATGTGTCTTTTGTAGTGTGTCAATACCTTAAGGTTTAGGTGAAGATCTATTGTCTCATCTCTAGTTGATTCCGGAACATTTAGTTTATTGCTCCTAATGCTTCCTCTGTCTCTTCAATAAATGGTATCAGAGCTCTAGTTCGAATTTCGTTGATTGTAACGACGATACATATATAAGATGTGAGAAATTTACATTTAACTGAAGGAGATTGTTCAATTAAATATTGACTTTATAACATAAATGATTCATACTAAATATCATAATATTTTAAGTAGAGATGTATTGCTTCTAATGCTTTCCATACTCTCTAACACCATTTACCATATTTTTACATATAGAACCCTCCTTTTCATTAGTATGTATGGATTAGGTTGAAACAAAAAAGTATATTTTGCACCATTAGATGAAGACATCTCCCCTTCGGCAGCCACCGCCCACCATACCTAATTTCATTAGTTAACTCAATTTTAATGTTATGTATTGTTGAATGACAAATGACAATGAGCCTAAGATTTGACCAACTCCCTCGGCACAAAACTAACAACCTCACAATTTTGCTGAGCACAACCAAGGATTTAAAGTTTTTTATAACCATATTATATGGTACAAAGTGTTGGTTGATTAATCTTACATTAATTAATAAAAAGCTTAATTCATTCTCCTATACCATAAAGTTTGATGGAGATATAATATCTCATCTCTTGTTGATCTTGGAGCGACCCTCCCACAATCTCTCAATCACACATGAGGTATTCTTAATATACTTTTTCTATATGTCAAAGTCAAATATCAAAGTTCTAAATATTGTCAAAAGATGTGAGTTTCTTACCACTCGGATCAATCATGTACATATTGGTGAAAAAGATAAACGGTTTAATGTTTTTACTAATTTGATATCTATATATCTTTCCATTAAGAACATAAAGTAAAACAATTGACAATTGTAGACTAATTCCTTTTTTCTCCAAACCAATTATCTTCACGACCCTTTTGGCCAAAGAAACGCGTACATATCAATTACCCTAAAAACTCATACACCAAGTGACCCTTTTGGCCATAAAACACAATGGAACATCTTCTTAAGCATCATCAACACATAATCACAATTAATTAATTTACAAACTAACCAAGAGCATGATGAACTTTTCCTTTTTTTTTTCCACACGCTCACAACTTCAAAGTTCAAAATATAAAAACCAAAAGCTTCCCAACATTTGAAAGCAATATAGAAAACTTGAACTAAGTCCATCTAATATAGCAATGACCCATTTTTGTGTTTATGTTATTCATGCGGCAATTCGACGATGTGTAACACATTGATGTGGAGATTGAACACCAGAAGATACAATGATTTGCGTTGCAGGAGAAGAAGACGAAGAAGAAGAGACATGATTGGTAGATAATGAAGTAGAGTTTTGAATTTGAAAATGACCAGAATCACCGGTAGGAAGTCTTATGTATGAATATGAAGGTGACTCACAAATCCATGAACCTATAGCACCTTCTTTTCCACTCTTGTATTGCATTATAGTCTTGTAAACCAAAGGAATTAGACCCTCCATTATTTGTGTGTGTATAAAAGTTTGTGAGAGAGAATTTAAGGATTTTGTGTTTTAATAGTTTGTATATGAAATGAATAATTGAATTGAATGTGAGAGGAAAATGAGTAATTTGGTTGGGTATAAAAACAAGTTGGTAAAGAGGTGATGACGTTTTGGATTAGAGTCCATTTTTTTACGCTAAGCCAAGAAATTTTCAACGCAAAATCACTTAGTCATCATGAAAAATATGTGCTAACTAACATCTATCTTAATTCTTCATAGCACACAAAAATTCTGATTTTATTTTATTAATTTATTAATGCTTTGCTGGTTTTGTTTGATGGGTTTTGAGCTTTTAGATCAACACTGGATGTTGGTTTGGATTGGATTGGCTATGTTTACTTTTCATTTATTT
Source organism: Cicer judaicum (assembly GCA_037974835.1). Lineage (NCBI taxonomy): Eukaryota > Viridiplantae > Streptophyta > Magnoliopsida > Fabales > Fabaceae > Cicer > Cicer judaicum. Next base: position 4,163,597 of record JBBPBS010001171.1, on the reverse strand, counting down.
ATTTATTTATTTGATGAGGAAAGGGAAGTTTACTTTTATTTTTTTAATTCTGCCCAAACTATGAACTAACATACACTTAATTATTTCTTCATACTTATCGAGAGAAAAAAAAAACACTTGTTTCTTCATAGTTTGGTTTCCTTTATTTTATTTTAATGATATTATTATCTGAAATCTGTTTAGATGTTTTTTTTTTGGTACAATGTTGTTTTTTAAGTAAGGTGCTTAATAAAATAGTAATTTGAGTACTCGTTCAATGTTGGCCACTTGTATGATTATGATGTTTGACATAAGATCTATTGTTAAATTAAGGTAATTAAATTATCATGTTCTACATGAGAAAAATGATACGAAAATTCCCATGGTCCACATCAATTCACATCTAATATGACTAAAAAACAAAATCAATTTACATGAATTAATAATCAACTCAATATATCACATATCCATCAAATATATAGTTTTTTTTCTTATCCTTTTACATTAAAAAAATCTTTATGAAATAAAATATTTTAATAATTTTATTAATTGACTAATATATATAAATATTTGTGAATATGTATACAATTACAACCGTATTCACACCAATTAATTAGTATCGAATAATTGAAATATATGTTTATTCTACGATGGATATTTGTTTAGCTATCAATCGCAAATTTTAGTTATAGATATCCGTTGACATGTACAAAAATTTTTGTCGTCCCTAATTAGATTGGCTATGTTTACCTTATAATATTTTAATTATGTCCCAAACAATAAAATGATACCGATTTCTTCATAATTCGGTTTCCATTTTTTAGTAATATTATCTGGACTCTGTTAGTTGGTTTATTTGTTGTTTTTTTTAAGTTGCTTACTAAAATAGTAATTGGATTGCTCATTCATTGTTGCCACTTGTGACTCATTATGATGTTCATAAGGTCCATTATTAAATTATTAATTGTGTTCCTTTGAGCTAATAAGTTGGTTACATATTTTTCAAAATCTTCTATTTGGTTTGGTAGTTGACAATTTTTATATTTGGTTTTGGGTAGCAATTGTTGGAGAATTGGAAACGGTGATTTAATTAAATTCTAGTATGATAATTGGCTAGGTCCTATGCTGCATTTTTAGTTGGTCATTCTTAGAATATTTTTGTTTGTTTTGCTTGTTTATTTCTTGACATTGTTGTTGAAATGACTCATATTGTAATCTTGTTGATTGATTGCAACGTTCAATTAATTTGAAGTCTTTTATATTTTATTTAATTAGAGTAAAAAGGTTTAGAATATTGTAATTCCTTTTTTCAAGTCTTTTTTTGTCTAGCGTCCTTTTCATAATAAGATGCCTATAGATGATCAATTGCAGACTTGTGGGTGTGTAGCGGTGTCGTGTACAATTGTGTTTTTGTTACTCAACTCTGGAACTAGTTGCCCTATGTTTTGCATATTAAGATTGATTCTTCCTCCATTTTTCCTCTTCTTAATATATGTAGTAAAATCTAGAGCTCTCAAGTAAAGGACATCGTCCTCTCTACTGTCATTTACACTATATGAGTTATCTGATTTGTTCGCAATCAATTAAATTTTAATAACAAGTTAAGTAACGTGCCCCACACTATTCATATGGTTTCTTCTGTTGTATCTCTCTTAGACATATTTTTTAAGGGTTTTGCATTTTCGTCAATGAATCATTTCTCTAAGTATTTCATATTGACTATCATGCTCCTAAAGTCTTTGTTATTTCACAAGTTAGTTGGTTGAAGTCTCTTTGTGGTTGAATTAAATATAATATCGATGGTGTCCCTAGAGGTAATCCTAACCTCTTTGATATTAGAGTTATTTTTATGGACTCTATAGTGGTATTATTGTTGGTTATTTCTTATATTCTTTCGGCGTTTCTACATTATTTTATGCTGAACTTTTTGTTGCTATATGTATACTATTGAGATAGCTCATTCTAAACATTAGCCTTTGGATAAAGTGTAACTCATTTTAACAGTTGTCATCCCTTTGTATGTATTCTTTAATTTATTTTTAGGCTGCTAATGATGTTTGCTCTATTGCACCATACTATTTTTTTTCTACACCTTGGTGTTACCCTTTGAATTTTTCACGTAGGGTTTTTAATGAGGCAATATTATCCATCATTGTTTTCTCGGGTTTTTCTCTAGTCCCCAAAACTTTTTATTTTTTTTACATTTTTTTGTTTAATAAACTTATTAGGGTGTTGCAAATGATTTGTGATACTTTTGGGGTGTCAATATAGTTGAGTTGTCAATTTTATTATGTGATGCTTATGCACTCTAATTTATGCTTAAAAAAGGTTATTAATTGTGTTTTGCATAGGAAACATGATAAATCCATATTCCTGCCAAGGAAGGTTGATTTAGTCGATAAGTTGACTATGCATGCAAGAATATAAGTTCAACTAGAACAATTTGCGTTGTACTTTGTTGGTAGGTGATTTGTAAATATATTTATCAACGTTCTCTAAACCTTGAGACATGCAAAAATATAAGTTCAACTAGGACAATTTGCGTTAGTACCTTGTTGGTAGGTTGATTTGTAAATATATTTATCAACGTTCTCTAAACCTTGAGACATGCAAGAATATAAGTTCAACTAGGACAATTTGTGTTAGTACCTTGTTGGTAGGTGATTTGTAAATATATTTATCAACGTTCTCTAAACCTTGAGACCTGCTTTAACACTAGTAAATCGTCGTGGCAAAAATCAGCTAAAGTTTTTATTTTTATTTTTTTATAAAAAAAGGTTAAATGCATCCATTTATAACAAATTAGTATTTTAAATTTATATTTATTACAAGTTAATCCTTTGAATCTATAAACATTTACATGGTTAACCTTTTGGTCACAATCCTTTAAAAAAAAAAAAACTGACATGTTGTTTAAGGATAAAAAAAAAGATCATTTATGTTATTCAAACCGATTAAATAATTGATCACCAAATAATCTCAAATAAAATATTAAAAAATTATTTAAACTTGAAACTAAATACACGTAAATGTATTATTTTGCCAACCTTATTCACATTTTTGACCTTATTCATGATTTAGATGTTCCATCGTCTTTAAACACAACAAAATTTTTGTTAGTAATGGACCGTTGAGGTTGTACAAAAGTTTTTTTTTAAATATATATTTAAAAGGTTAACTACGTAAATATTTATTTATAAATTTAAAGAACTAACTTATTAGTTGTTAAAAATAATGATTTACAGATTAAATTGTTAAAAAAAATATTTTAAAGATAAATTTAATAAAAAATAATAATTCAAAGAATTAAATGATGCAGTTCAAAGAAAAAATATATATAAATATTCTCAAAGACTACATCAATTCACATTCTAACATAGGAGTGGCGAAATCCTTGTATTAATGTATCAATAAATTTAATTAAATTAATTAAGCAAATGTTTAGAATTAATTGAAATTTTTCTTTCTAATCCAAAACAAAACATTAAAGGTTGAATTATATTACTAAAATGTATATCTCAAGATTTCTATTTCTCTTTATGCATTTTTGTTTCCTTTTTTATTTCTCTTTTCTAGACAACTCTTTCATACACCTATGAAATGAAATTCGACATGAGACCTTTCATTTTTTTCCTCAGGTTAGAAAAAAGATAAACACCGATATTTTTTATGATTATATGCTCAAAAGTAATGAAATGTATAAACAGTTATTTGAGTGTATATCTTTTCTGACATAAAAAAAGAATATGAGAGACAATGTTAGGATCCAAAAATGATTTTAGTCTCTAAAAATATAAGATTATGTCGTTTTGATTTTTAATTCAATGAATCATTAAAATTGTCATAAAATAAAATAAAATTTATTATTATAATTTTTTTGAAAATCATAATAATTTATAACCATTAAAACAAATATTTTAATAAAATAATTAATTTAATTTTTTACTGAACGAGAGAACAAAATGATATTATTTTATAAAATAATGGTTTACTATTTAATTATTATGGGCAGACTCATACGGATGATTATTATATTTTACTTTTAAGAAGGCTGAGGAGTATTATATTTCAAAATAGACCTTTGGAGCTGTCATTCATAAACCGTGTCCTAAATTACTAGAAGATAAGCCCCAAAACCAACTAAACAATATCAAAATTCAAGGACTACCTGTTCTTCAATATCTAATATTCTGTTTACACAGAGACTTCATACATAGTTATAAAAAAGTTGTATTTGTAGACTATATATTAAGATTCAAACTAGGAAGATATTTTCAAGTCAAATAGAATAATAAACACTATCGTCTATAATTTTAATATGAAAGAAAAATGTATGATATCTCACTCCTCAAAAAATATTTTTTAAATTTTTTTCTCTCATTTTAAATACTAAAATATCGTATATTACTCTCTTACTTATAAATTACACATAAGAGAATAATGTGATATTTCACCATTCAAACAAAATATTTCATACATTTTTTTTCTTTAATTATAGAAAATTATATTACTTTCTTAACATAAATTACACATGAGAAGATTTGTAATCATAAAATATATATTTTTTATTATTATCAATTTGGAACTTACATAGGAAAGAAGACTAACCTCAAAGTCTATCTCAATATCAATTGAACACTCCATATTTTGTCAATAAAGATGTCATTGATAATGATATCTAATAAAATTTATATATTCTGCTATATTATACTATTTCATCTTATTTTATAGTGATGTTTCCATCCATTAAACTATTTTTATTTTAAATATAAGCTGCATTGAAATTATGCTTTCTAGAAGAAAACATTTTCTATTAAAAAGAAAATATTTGCTGAAGTTAATCAAATCTTCATATTTTTGTTTTACCTTAGGAGTATACTGCAAATCTAGAACAAAAAGATGATTAAATTAATGATGATGAAAGTTATACAAATAAATTTTATATATTGGATACAAAAGTTTGACTCATGTGACATGAAGATTGTAAATAGTTTTATGCCTATAAAATGTCTCTATTTATAGAGATATTCATACCAATTGGTGAAAGAAAACAACTCTTGAAAGAGTATATAACTCTTGGTAACATAAGATATGCATTAAACCCAAATATTACAATCACTTAACCTAGTGATACATTAAGTTATTTAATTTTGCTACATTAATATAGCTATTCAAGAATTTCAAATATATTTTGGAAATTACCCTCAAAATTCCCCATCATTTTCAAAATATATCTAAAATTGTTATTTTGGAAATATGATTATGTTCAGTTCTTACAAACACTGTGGATATCAGTCCATTAAATCTTTTACATAGCTATGTTTTAAACTTATATATTTAGATTTTCTATTATATACTTGGCTATATGTTTTTGATAATGTGATTGACTATCACAATGTATGAGAACTGGTGCCATTGGCTTTGGCCAAATTAATATCTCATACAACAAATCTCTTAGCCATTTAGTCGTTTTACTTTTTGTAGCTAGAGCAATAAATTCAGTAGCAATGATGGTGTTAACAATGCAAGTTTATTTCTTTGAACTCTAAGAAACTGCACCTCTGCCAAGGTTGAAGATCCATCCACTTGTTGAAGCATGATCCTCAACATAAGTTACCCAACTGACATATGTATATCTTTTCAACACTGAAGGATATTCACTATAGATTAAACTATAGTTAATTGTTCATTTCAAATATTTTAAAACTTTAATAATAGCATGTCAACGCTCTTTACTTCGATTGCTTGTATATCGGCTGAATCTTCCAAGAACATATGTTATATCAAGTCTGATACAAGTCATAACTTACGTCAAACATTTGATTACCTTTGAATAATCTAGTTGTGCCACATGATATCCTTTAGGTGGTTGTAAACTAATATTTTAATCAAATGAGGTAGAAACATAATCAAAATGATCAAATTTCTTTAGCACTTTTATAATCTAGTGAGATTGGGATAAAATAATATTTACACAATCTCTTATGATTTTAATTCCTAAAATCACATTTGATTCACATAAATCTTTTATATCAAATTTTTTGATAAGGAACCTTTTGCCTTTTCTATCTCTTCTAAATTGGTGTCTAAGATTAACATATCATCATCATTTAAACAAATGATAACATCATTTATATATTATTAATAGTGTTGATCAACTATCACCAAACCATGACACTTTTGCAATTCGCTTTACATAGTATCACAAACAATTAACAAATAATAAGTATTTCAACTATCATATACACAAACTTCTATGTCATTCTACCTTTTACTATATTTAATAAGCATCTCAATTTAAAATTCAAATTCTTTTTTTAATATATTTAATTTTAAGTTACAATACATTGAATGCATTAAATATAAATTTCCACAAGCTAGTAAAGTATGATAATAAAAATTTCTCATAATCATAAACTGAGTCTAAATATGTAAGTCATCTACTCCTTAACAAATAAGAATTTATTTTATTTCTATTAAAAAAACTATTTCTTCATAGTTATAACTAATATATGCGTCATGATTCTATTTGTTAATTTAAGTTTCATATTTAAATATATTCTATGATAATCTAAATCAATTTTAATATTAGGATAAGCAAGAAACAATTGCTTTCATATGAGATTACAAACTCTAAATTTCTTTTAAAAAAACCTTTCTTACATTTACAAACAATTTCATTAAAACATAAAATTGATGTATGATATATAACTACCTAAATTCATGACACTTAGTAAAACAACCTTTAAATTAAAACACCAACAGGTTTTGAGCAACTTTGTAATCCACTTCAAAACAATATCGGACGTATGATAAACATATTTAAAATTTCACCCATAAAATTTTGAATTTTAATTTTTGACTAAATAATATTTCAACACTTACACTATCATGCTCAACACATACATTAAATAGACCAAATAATTATGTTACAGTAATTAACAAAAAATAACATTTAACATAATCAAACTTCTTCAAATTTACATACTAGACTAGATTTAAAATCAGGTATAATTATGCTGAAGTAACCAACTAATGGGTCAGATAATTGTACTTGAAGGAAAAATTTGCATCCAATCATGATGTCATTAACACATGTAATATGCATGAAATATATTGCATATTATCTAGACAAACAAACTCATTCACGAACCATAATAATTTTTTTTTTAAATACAACATGTTCTATATAGCATATACCAATATTATTTTAAGATGTTGTATATGAATTGATAGCAAACACATCATACGTTTATTTAAAATTATTTAAAATTATTGTATATCTTTTACTATAGTCATAAAAGTCTATCTCTTTGCAGTCATAAAAAAATAAATAAGATAATTGAACCTCAACATTGTTGGCATTTGTTTTTGTATGCTGCAAAATTTAAAGATACTGTTTATATATTTGTTTTTTTAATCTTAAAAGTTAATGAAAGAAATAAATTTCTCACAAATATACCAAAACCAATTTATAAATAAAACATTAATATGATCCTAGGGCCTACCTCAGGCTCAAGATGATAAATCAAAAACTTTAAGTCTCTTAACAGAATTATAATTCTTAAATATATTTAGTTCTATAAAAAATAAAAATGTTTAAAATATAACAACTAAAAGTAATCACAAGTGTAAAAAAAATAAAACAATTAACATATTTAATTATAAAATTTACATTTCAAAAAACAAGAAAGGAAACATTTATTTAAAATTACTATATAAAATTGTATTTTTAGCATTAAAATGCCTCCTATATTATTAGTCGGTTGTTAGTAATGGACGGAAATTTAACATATTGATTTTTATCACTAACAAATTAATGACAACTTTTGTGAAAGAAGTTCCATCTATTGCAATTTAATTTAGTTATGATTACTATATAAAATGTACTATGTTCTTATTGTGATCATTTACTCTCATACTTCTCAACAACCACAAGTCTTTCTAAAAAATTTGTAGGTCGTCATACTCATTTGGGAAACTATAGAATTTGTATTCTTACACCTAACATGAAAGAAAAAAACTAATTACCAAAATTACCTTAAAAGTATGATTGCAATTGAATAGATTTGTAGAATTCGATCGAATGAATGACATGAGCTTAGTTTTTTTCAATTTTTTAGTCAAAAAAAGGAAGAAATGAACTGGAAATGACATATATTCCATTTCATAACTCCATCATTTCAGTCTTGGAATGTAGACTTTAATAATCTATTCCGTGTTTTGCCGTCTATTCGATATTTCTTTTATTTTATATATATTTAAAAGTTTTGATTAGCTAGGATTTTGAAGTCTCATCAGAGAATTAGATGAACTTTAAAACTCAAAAAACGCTTGACAGATATATTTATAAATCATTTTATATTAAAAATTGGACATACGATTTGTAAGTGTAAGTCAACTAATTACTTTTTTTGTTGTTGATTTGATGTTTAAACATAAATCAAATAAATTGTATATAATAATGTGAACATATGGAACTTAGTTTGGTGTATCAATTGATCGATCATTGGTTAAGTTTGAAGACATACAATTATTTTAATTTTTAAAGTCATCGGACATTTAAAATATTTATTAAAAGAGGAGAACATTTTTTTTTTCATCACAATATTTAAGTGTGATACAAAGAGGAAAACATTTGTATTCAATTAGTGTTGGAAATGATGATAATATTGATAGAAAATTGTTAAAAATAATGATATTAATGAGAGTTAGTGTTGGTGTGAATTGAAAAATAAACCCTAGTAGTGTTTATAAGGTGGATGTATGAAATTTGAGGGTACTTGTGAAGGGGTGAAAATGCATGCAAAATTGATCATCACGCACACGTTGCCGCCGTCCAATCAGACTTAGGTTTGAATTAAATGGTATATTATTTTTAGTATTTGATTACGTAATAACCCTCCACTGAGTCAACATTCAACATTTGATCCATTTTTCCTCTGATGCAGTTGCAGATTTCCTCTATAAATAAAAAATTCTCCTCAGGTGAAAAAACTCTTCAAATTTGAAACTTTTAGCTGCTTCTCCCCCTTTGTTTTTTTTCTTCTTCTCTTTCTTTAGAGTGGTCATAGTATTAAATTACGAGTGATATCTGGTTGACTGTCATACTGATGATGTAATTCTATAACAATTTATTGCAGTAGAATTCTGATATAATTTGTCTAAGCTATTTTATCCTGAGGAGTTTGTGGTTGCTAGTCTGCCATACACAATTTAAGCAGTGCCGCAAAACATTTTAAAGAGAGCAATTTAGTTCGCAATTCAACCTAATAATATTTTTTGTGGCATTAGTTGTGATTTTTTAACGGTTTTCTTAACTCAAAAATAACAATAAGTTACATAGCATTTTCAACTCTCATAAGTAAGCAACAAAATAAGTAATTTTTATAAAAATATTTGTGTGAATTTGTCGTCGGTGTACGACATTGTTTTGTTTGTCGTTTTAATGTAGTATTTTTTATTTTACATTTTGTCAGATGTTTGTGGATCAGATTGATATATCAGTTTGATTAATTACATATTATGTCAACGACTTCATCATCAACGCTAATGAGTTCTATAATTATTTTAATTATATGAGTGATACATATTTAGGTGTATGAATATTCTATTTACTTTAATTATGTAAGCACTACATATTCGAATACATAAATATTTAAGTTAAAAAAAAAAGTATCACACATTTTATTTTCGTTTTAGTCAAATAACCACTCCCAATCTCCATCACACATGAAGTCATAGTTTGCATCATGAAGAAAATCGTGGGCATTGAATATGATTCATATGCACTATAAAAGAAACCGAAGGTGGGATATTGTTGTAATCTAAACTATAATAATAATACATAATTACAATTGCTATGTAGTTAGAAATATATACATCATTTGTTGAAATTCATTATAAAGTGAGAAAGATAGAAATATGAAAAGATGAAATGAACAAAATTCATTTTATAAAAACTTAAAATAAAAATAATAATATTATCAAAAAGAATTTTTAAACTAAAAAGTTTTATGAATGGTCATGGGTTTCTACTTCTTCAAAGCACAACACGACATTTCTGATGTGGGTCTCTCTAATTATCCCTCTTTGCCACAACTCCACTTTTGTCGGTAATCTCCCTTGTAATAATCTCCTACTGAAGATGTTGATACACACTAATCTCTTAACAACCCTCAGGAAAAGGTTGTCAAGCTCAAGAGTTGTAAGCGTGCTAGCCAGCCAATTCTAGCCATATTTAATAGTAAAAGAGTGGAACTTTTACTGAAGCTAATAGAACGAATCACTAACATTGTGTTTCAGAGATAAAGTTGTTGTCATGTCGAATATCTGAAATATGCAATTAAAACATTGACATAAGACTTTTAGTTGGTGTACTTTTGGTGTTTTATTTTAAATATTTTGTGTTTTTATCTTATGATGGTTCGACATTGTCTAAATGAACCTTTGATTCAATTTCTTTATTTTTTTACCATATTTTTTTATTTATCTCAAATTATTTTGTAAACGCCTTTCAACTTCCGAGAATATTAAAGATGTAAATTAACTATAAGTTAATTAATTATTCTAATTAGTTATCACTTCCAAGTTAGTTACTCTTGTTAGGTTAGGTGTTAGTAGTTCTATTTGGGTATATAAATTTTATCATACATATTGTTGTAATTATATTTTTCATTTGATCAATACAAAAATTATTTCTAGTTTTCTCTCTTCGGTGATTTGATATAAATTTTATCTAATCTACTATTGTATCATAATATCCATATATACTTATCTAAATTTTAGTTTTTAATTCAACTCAAGTTTTTTATTTGTCACCTCCACCTATACCTCTCACCCCCAATATATATACTTAAAGATATTATTTTACCCTTTTTATTATATATAAAAAATTAATATTTTTCTTCTTTTCACTCACATATTCAAAACTTTAGCAAAACTTATTGTTCACGGCACAAAGGGGCTCATTACTCGTTTTCGTATTGGATTGGGATGAGACTATCAAATAAGGAATTCCCTTCTTTTATTTCATTACTCCTTTCTTCTAACTTTTAAAGCTGCTCAGTTCGTAGTTGAAGGAATGTCTCGTATCCTGAGATCTATGTGAATAGAATAATCTTCGCTGAGAGAGCAATGAGGCTATGCTTTCTACAAGGCAAGTAAGCTGAAATTTTTTAAATTTTTGAAATACAAAAAGAGTTTACTTTCAAAATATTGAACTAATTTGTAATTTTTGAAATACAATTTATTGTATTTATAATTTTTTTGAATCTTTCGCCTTTAACAAAAGTTTTAAAATGCAATATTTTTGAACTTTCAAAATTTCAAAATATAAATTTTTTCAAAAGTTTTTAAAAACCAAATTTTCTAAACGTAATTTTACATTTCAAAACTTTTAAAGTAGATGAAAGTTTCAAATATTTAGAATTTTACCCAAATTTTCAAAATATAAATTTTGTTTCAAAATAGTTACGTTAATATTTTGTTTTTTTTGGAATTTCCTATTTCTATTTTGGAGTTTTTACAATTCCTTATTTCAAAAAAAATTTATTTTAAAATTTCCTATTTCAAAAATATTGATTAATTTTCCTATTTTTAAAATTTCCTATTTCAGAAACTTTTTATTGTTTGAAACTTTTGATTTATTTTTAAAAAACTGAAATTATATTTTTAATGTTTAAAATTTTCGAAGCTACCTTTAACAAAATTTTCAAACCCAAATTTTCGAAACGTAATTTTATATTTTGAAGAATATGAAAGTTTTGAATGTTTTGAAAATTTAGAATTTTACTCAAATTTTTTAAATGTAAATTTTATTTCAAAATAATGAAATTATTTTTTTTATATAATAAAAAGAATAAAATAGTATTTTTCTTTTAAGTGTATTGAGTAGGAGGAAGATATAAGTGGGGGTGGTAAGAGAAAATTCTAACATAAAATGGTAAAGTTAGCCGAACACGGCCCAATTGAGAATGGGCCAGCAATAAAACAGAGATCAAATATGTCCATACAAGGCTACATCCTCTAACCTTCATGCTCTATTTATTTATTTTAACACGATAAAAGAAAATGACATCTTTTAAGTCAAGAAAATAGAACAATTCTAATCAATTAGATTAGTGAGGTAATTATTTTTAAAGGAAATAAATTGAGTAAAATAAATTAAATAATATAAAAGAATAAATAATTTTTTCGTCTCTATGAATATATTGAATATTATTTTAATCACTATTTCAAATTTTCATCACTCAAATATGTTTAGTATCAATTTTAGTTTTCACTTTTTCTTTTTTGAGTCTATAGTCCTTTATTTTTTAACAAAAGTTCGCTCGACAAATTCTCATTGAATTATTTTAATGAAGTGTCATTGTTAAAACTTTAAAATATCATTAATTTAATAATTTAACTATTTAAATTTAATTTATATTTAATCTATTACTATTTTTACAATCCAAATTAAAAATTAAATAATTAAATTATTAAAATAATTATATTTTTAAGTATTAACAATGACACATCATAAAAATAAAATCACTTGTCCTTGTCCTATAGACTTTTGTTAAAATGTGAAAACTAAAATGGATAATTGAAAATATTTGAGGGAGGAAAATTTAAAAGAAATTTTTATAGAAACTAAAAATTAAAAACTAAATTTAGTATATTCATATGATTGAAAAATAAATTTAAACCCTAATATAAATACCCATATATAAAAATGTAGATCATCTTAAAAATGAAAGACATTTTGAATAAATGGTTTTAGACATGAAAATAAATAGAGATTCCTCGTTAGTTGAAGTTGGAAATGAATCAAGAATAGTCGGATATGAATTTAGTTCAACTCAATAACATTTAGTTTAACTTGATATCTACCCAAATTCATCACCAACTTATTTTTCAGTTCAAACTCAACTCGATTTAGTTTCACGAACAACTCAATACTTAGAATCAAATAAACCAAAAGCCCCAAAAAAATTGAAGTAATAAATATGTTCCTTCAAATTTGAAGTTAAAAAATTTATCAACAAAAAATTTATAATTTTTTTACTAAAGCCAATATAATTTACACTAGCCTCAAAGATCAATCTTATTAGATCATTTCTCATTACTTCTAATTGTAACATGTGTTATGCAAAGTATATTTCTTAATGTGGAACTTCAATATTAAAGTTAAAGAAAATTCCTTGAGTGTGACATTTCTAAGCATTGAACTTAACTAAATAATCAACTTTAAATAATTTTCAAATAATTTTATTTTCCTTCATGGTATACATAAGAATTACATACATTGTTTCTAACTTTTTTATGACACAAGTTTCATCTCAAAACAAAATGTACAACTCAAAATATTATCATCAAAAGTAGTTAATTTGAACAACAAACACAATATATTACCTTAGATATCTTGACCAATTTTGTTACTACGATAGAGACCAGATTTAGTTTTTCTATAAACAATAAAGTTGTATATTTTTTTTAGTAGCTTTCAAATGATATAAAAAATATCTTAGTATTAGTTTTTCAAATGATTTTTTATTTTGATTTAAAATTACATTTACAATGTATTCAACGTCGTCTTTAAATATTTTAATACTTATACCTAAATTAAATTATTTTTTTACAACTTTTAAGTCAAAATTATTTCATCCAAAAATAAAATTAAATAAAATTAATAATATATATATATATATATATATTTAATTGGTTTATTAATTAAATGAGTTGAGCTGTACCTAAAAAATTTAACTCATTTATTTATCAAGCTTTATTTTCAACTCAAATTCGATTGATTTGGTTCATTAACCAAGTTCAACGAGTTAATTATTGTCGTATTTGATTTGTCTGCAAAAAAAAGGTCACCATCAATTTTATTTTATTAAAGAAAAAATGATAAAACTTAACATAAAGATCTTGAACAAAAATTTCGGATTCGAGAGTCAATTGCGACATTGAAAAGTATTGTCACTATATCGTCCGTTAAAATGATTACCCTATAATTAATTGTAAACAAACTAATTATTTATTGAATTATTTAAATATTACTTCAAAAAGAATAACCAAAAATAAAATATATCATTAACATTAATAAAAGAAGAAAAATATTTTTTATTAATTTGGTTTGACTATGGGAAGACCTTATTCTTACGTATCCTCAGGTGCAATAGGAAAATAAAAACACATGCAATTCTTAGTATAAAATATTTGTGTGTTACTCAATTTGAATTTGAATTTCTTTTTTATTTGTGCGACGATCTTGAGAGACTAATACCAACGGTGTATTAGAAAATAATTAGGTGGTCCAGCAATGGGCGAGTTCGATACGGAAAAGAGATAACAATATGTTGTTTTTTATTTATTTTATTATTTAAAATATTTTTTAAGGTTGTATGAATGAGTAAAACCATAAATAAACATTTGTGTGAGGTTTGCAATTTTTTCACATAATACTAATTGTTGAAGAAAGTGTTTTCTATATTAAATATTTTATTTTATATTTAGAATATAAAAATATATTTTGCTTAAATTATAACATCATATATACAAAACGAAAAAAACATGATAGGATTATAAAAAATATTATAAATAGTCCTTGATATATGAACAAAGTTAACATGAAAATAATAAATAAAAACTAGGACGTTGGTTTATAAAAAAAAATACATGAAAAAAAATAAAGATAATAAACAAAATAAAATTATTATACGATTTTGTTTAAGAGAAACGAAATTTATGAGATTGAATTGTCTTCCTTTTTTATCCGAGTCTTGAATTTTGTTTTTTTTAAATGAGTGATTATCGAAAAAGTTGTATAAGAATGATGTAGCATAGAATCAATAGTAACTAGGACATTAAAACACATAAAACCGAACCATATTTTTAATCCCTCTTTCCCTCTCTTTGCTCTCCTTTATGAAAGTCTCGTAACACTTTTTCTTTTTATATTAATAAATTAAGTTTACATAATTTTTAAAAATAAATGTTTATTATTATCACTAATTAAATTTTATTCTTGAGTTTTACTTTTTCGTTTAAAAAGTTAGAGAAAGCATGAACAACTAATTTTGTACTCCATGAAGTATTTAGTTGAAATTATAAATGAAGTACATTTATTTATTTTTATATAACTTTGCCTTATATGTAAGTTTGACGGAGTAACAAATAATTGTGGAACATAGGGAATATTTGACTCTAAAATGCTGCAAAAATTTCAGAAGTTGTCGTGAGATACCCATCATTTTGGAATTAGGCAGGATGGTCCTGGATGAGGCTTAACGATACCACCACTGAATTTGTAAAATGGGCCATTAAAGGCGCGTGTCACAAATGTGCGTATGGGCCTGTAACTATAAGAAACACATTAAAAGGACTGTAGATACTGTGATACCCAAGTGAGAATTTTGACGTCACTGATGTTCACGTGCCTCTCTTTTTCTGTCAAGTATTATGCTCTTTTTGTCGGTGTCTTGTGTTGCACTCCACTATTTCACACAACAACCTCGCTCCAATAATAACAACTATTTTTAAATTTTTTCTTTTATAAAATAAAATATATTTAAATATTTTTTAATGTTATTTTGTGAAAATTACATAAATTGATTCAACTTTTGAATTTCTCTTTTAAAATCAAACTAAATTAAAATAAAACCACATACATTAATTATTAGATACTTTTTTGTATCAAAACTAATTCAAATCATAAGGTGAACACTTAAATATATTAGATATATAAGATAGATAATTTATTGTCTTAAAATTTTAGAGTGAAAATATGATGTCAAAATTTTTCGTTGTTCTATATTATTTGATTTGTTGTTCTTGTGCCCTTGATATCACCAACAATATGTAATCTAAATGTTATCATGCTGGATTAAAGATGTAATTTAAGTTTTTAAATAGTCAAATAAGAATTTTGATAACCCATATGGATGAAAACATAAATTTGGTCAAATTTGTTGACGTTTCTAAAGTAGTAACTCACATTGAAAAATGATTCCTAAAATAAAATTATAGGTGATCTTTTGAACCTTTAAATTACATTAAAAAATCGTTGGTATAATTTTGCCTATCTTTTTAAACATTTTTTTATAAAGATGCAATTTTATTTGATGATTAGATCTACACTTTGATAGTTTTAAAATTGCATTAAAAAAACAAAAGAAGATATGGTGGATATACCACTGATAAAATTGCTTGGGTTAGTTGGGACAAAATATATTTACCAAATAAGGATGGTTTAGGTATGAAGGATGTATAGTAATTCAATATTTATTTATCATGTAAATGGAAGTGGCGATGTTTGTTGGAAACATGTACTTTATGGTATGCACTTCTATCATTTTAGACATGAGGATTTGGCTCATGTTTGCTTTGACTCTAGTAGTGTGGATTCTTTGAGAAATGCTTTTTACCGGTGGAAATTTTTTGTTTGTGTTTGTTCGATAATTCGTCTTATGGGTTGGAGTGGTAAGGTGTGTATGGTTATTGAAAATAAAATATTATTCGATAATGGCATAATTTATTGTGTAGGGATTTTTGCTCTTATAATAAATATGTAATGAGGGGTTGATTAATTTATTAGTAGGGATGAAAGAATGTTGCATATCTTATATTGAGACTGGTGCACAAATTCGTTATTGTACTTAAACTTAGTCTTATTTTATGTACTTTTATACTGTTTGTTCTTTATTTTGAGTTGATTACCCTATACTCACATTAATTCAATTTTACTTATTGAATATATTATATTCACACAAGCACACACATCTTAGATCCCTTGAGTTTGTTCAGGAGCTAGTAGTCATATTATTTATATTTTGAAACATATCTAAGACATTTTAACTATTATAATTTTGACAACAAAACTCTATTTGAAGAATCAAAGTTTATTAGGGAAATTTTAATAGTTAAATTAAAATCAAATATTGAATAATATTAATTATCCCAATTACTTCTAATAAGAGAAATTTTCCAAAATTAAAATTATTAAAATATTATTTGAGATATATTATATATGTATGTCACAAAGTATATGAATTTCATTAAATAAAAGATATAAAATTGATTATTTAGTTGACATGGATGAATAATGTTGAGTTGATTTTACATTAAATTAAAAAAAGGATGGAGAGAAGAAATCAAGGCACTAGATTCATTTATATAGTCAGGTATATCCTAGACCTTAGAGAAAATGCCTTTTGTATTCAAATGATTAACTAGACATTATTTTATTAGATTATAAGACATCTAAAATCTAACTATTTACAACCCAACTTAAACTATGTGTCATTTTATCATTGCACTACAAAATATAATAATGTAAATATTAAAAAAACAAAGAAATCAGTTTAACCAAAAAAAACCTGAAAACAATATAAAAAAATAATTGGCACCCTCATAGAACAAGTGGTTTATTTCATATTTGGAGATGACATTTAATTAATTAAATGTCGGTGTGGAATGTAGCTAATTTAAATCAAATATTGATATTTTATCACTTCCAAGTAGTCCTTTCTTTGCACTAATTAATTTCATGTTGTTATCAAGCTAGCATGCATGCACAACTACTCTTCTTCTTTGACAAATAAAGTATGATGCAATATACAAATAAACTTATCACGATTAAAATTTATAAATAATATATTTCCCTACTATATTAGTATCAGTGGTATTAGTAGTGGTTTTCAGTAAGGTCGGAATGAATAACTATTCAGAACATTATTTTTTTTAAAAACCAAAAATATTTATGGTATGATTTTATTTAGTAATTAGTAGTATATACATACATTTTATTGTTATAAGTATATTCATTAATTGGGTGTAGTTGAAGGTTTCATTTTATTGCTAAACATGTATTCATAATCTTAAAATATGTCAATATTCTATTTTTAGATATTTTTTTTAAGCAAAAATAGATATTATGTTAAACAAGATTGAATTTGTAAAATATTTTTCTAAATTAATTTAAATTGTTAAAATCAAATTTATATAATCATTCAGGACGACGATCAACTAAAATATTAACGTAAAATCTCTAATTAAAAAGATCTCAATTTTTTATTTATAATATACTTTAATCTTTAAAAAATTATATTAATATCATTAATTTTGTACATCCTCTTAAATTTTATACTTATATTGTAAATCTGAAATAAATAGTCTCATATGAAGTTTCCTTTAGTGTGTTTGTGACAGCTGTATTAATGATTTTTAATATATATATATATATATATATATATATAAAGAAAACACTTATAAAGATAATATTTTTAGTTGGCAGATGCAACAAAAATCTGACAACCAACCATGAGTAGTACAATAAAATTAGAATAGTTAAAAAATCATATTTTAGTGCAACTTGCGAACTTTTTTACATCCATTATATAATATATTCTTGTAGAAAAGAACTTTAGAGAGAGACATTTGACACTATATTTAAGTCATCACGAGAGTCTTTTAAAATCCCAATCATTACATCGATTCGGTTGGGATACAAGTCATTCGTAAATTTGTGTTCCAAAAATATGATTGAGAAAAGTAACGATGAAAAGGCCTTCAAAATTTTGATTGATTGTTGTTCCAAAAAAAAGTTGATTGATGAGAGAAAAAATAGAGAAGATAAAAATGTGAGAAATAATACGAGAGGCGAGAAGTGTTCAAGAGAAAAATGTGTTGGAGATAATAGATTTGATGAATGGCTTAAGAGAAAAATGAGATAAATAAAAGACAATAAAATGTGCGCAAATTTTTAAAGGAAAATCATAATTTCTTAAGCCATGATCTCGATTTAGAATAAAAGAGAACATGTTCACACTTTAAAGAATATGGCTCAATTTTTTTAGTTTTTTAAAAGGAAAATCTTAATTTTTTAATTTACCTATGATTTAGGAGGAAAATAATTCCTTTAGTTGCTAACCAATTTTTATATATTATAATATTAACCATAAAAAAAGGTACACATAATGATAATACAAACAAAGGAAAACATTTATTTTTCAAAATTTTTAATTGGTATCATGAAAGTTTTATAATAAAAATAATTTTGAGCAATATAATAAAGAAGAACATGAATAACTAAAAGGACGAAAGAATTTGAGGAGAAAATAGTATAGAAAAGTAAATGATAAACTTTTATATGCCTTTGTTCTTTCTTTTCTATTGACTTTCAAAATATTATAACAGGTAAAAAAACGTCCAAAAAAAAACATTTTACATTTACAATGGATATTCAAATGTCTCTTAACATAGTAAAGACAATGATTTAAACATAATTTAAACATACAAGTGATCTCTTGGAATGAATTTCAATCAACAAACATATAATCTAGAGTTTAAGAAGGATGATTAAAAGAATAATATTATATATTTTTCTCAAAGATTTTCTGATAGTGTTGTAATTGAAGAAATGTGTGTTGGAACAAAGTAATTGATTTTATAATTAGAATTTTCATGATAACAAAAGTATTTTATGAGAATAATATATTTTTGACTTCAAAGAGTATGAAAGTAGATTTGAATTTTTGTAGAAAATCTAAAATAAGATTTGATTCAAATTTATAATTGAAGAAAATCTAAAATAAAATTTACGATCAATAATTGAAATTATCCTTCCAATTGAATTATCCTTCCGATTGACCATCTATTTACGATCAATAATTGAAATTCACCCTTAACTAAGTTCCCAACTTTTGTTGGAACTACTGCAATAGGAATAAAGTGTGATGATTTCATCACACTAACAATGATAACTTAAATAGTGTCAAACTTCAATATCTTGGATAACCTAACCACAAAATTCATTGCTATGATATCCATTTCCATTCTAGAATATCCAATGATTAAAGTATTTCTGCTGGCTTTTGAAGTTCAATCTTGACTTTTTAACATACTAAACGCAATTGGTCGTACTCTACAACATTTTTCTTCACACTCGACCATCAAAATACTCTCTTCAAATCCTAATACATCTTAGTAACACCTAGGTGAAAACTTAACTTACTCGAATGTTTTTCCCCGAACATCATTTCTTAATTTTTGCATATTAAAATTCTTTTACCTTATCTCAGTACTCCATCAGTTCAATCTTTAAAGTGACTCCCTTGTCCATTAGACAACCTTCTTCGTAATTCTTGCCAATGCATCCATCAATTGTCTCTCAAGTACTAACCTTAAAAACTCACTAAACACAATAACCACATATAGGAAAATATTCCCTTAAGAGAATTTCACATCCAAATCGATGTTTTTAAACTGCTCAATTAACTGTTTCTCCTTAACCATCATTGATGACACATGTGGTGTTTTTGTACTTAATGTGTCTACTAGCATGCTCAATTTTACTTTATGATACTACGATTCAAAGTCATAATCCTTGACAAGATCTTTATCATCCATTCCTACCTCATGCTCAACCTTTATAGTCGAACAAATACTTAAAACTCTTGTGGTCACTTAATAACTCCATAAATATAGTGTCGCCAAATCTTCAAAGTAAGCATTATGTCAGCTCCAAATCACGAGTAGGATAGTTTATTTTTATGAATCTTCAACTTCCTTGAAGCTTAAGCCACAAATTTTCCTCCTTGCATGATCACACCATCTAAACATTGATAAGATGTGTCACAATATACATCAAACTCACCTATAACACATAGTAAGATCAACATTTGTGAAGAGTTAACCTTCACTTCAACTCTTGAAAACTAGTTTCACAATTCTCCTTCCAATCAAAATCTTTTCCTTTTCTCACCAATTGCGTTATGGGCAACAAAATCTTTGAAAATCCCTCGATGAATCATCGATAATACCCCGTCAAATCAAGATAACTTTAAACTTTGTCAATGTTTTGCAAACTTTCCCATTTCAACATTTTCTTAACCTTATAAAGACCTACTTTAATACCTTCTCGATTTATCACATACCTAAGGAACTACACTTCCTTTAGCTTGAATTTTCACTTAGACAGTTTGGCATTTTATTATCTGTCCTTTAATGTAACAACCCATTTTCCATATACTCATTTGCATTTTAGGTATTGAACTATCATTACACTTGTATGATAGTTTATGACATTTTTCAAGTGGGGTATGAGGGAATCTAGACTCTAGAAAAGCCCAAAATAGTTATTACCCGTTAAGCAATAAACCAAAAATGAGGTTATGTTAGTCGAATTTGCTTAGTGAATTTAAATTCTCTCTGAGCGATGTTGAATTTCACTAAGCAAACCTGAGTAGAATCCATGTGACAGACTTGAGGAATGCATTTTGTAACATCCCGATTTTTAACAGCGCGAGTGTATTTTTTTTTTTCAAAACAAATTCATAAAAACAAAGAAATAAAGAAGAAAATACTTTTGGATAAATATTTAAGTTGTACACAACGACCACAATCAACAATATTTACAAGCAGTGGAATAGTTTTTGAAATCAAAATCAAAAGTATTCAAACATTAAAATATACCAGGGCTATGAGGCCTATCAGACATAGCTCATACCCTTAGGGTATTCTTGGCTGATACTTGTACAAAAGCATTGCCCCAAGAATTTTAACTCCCCACATCACATCAAAAAGTGGTACATGGAACCCATCAAAATAAAATGTCAAGCTGACAATATTGGTATAGGTACAGTATTCCAAATTAAAATAAACACAACCCAAAAAGAAAGACATCTAGTCCCTATACGTCAACCTAATCTGATCATTCTACAAAAAACTATACATCTCGGATGATCTTCACGCTCCCCGCAAGATTCTCCTAACACAACTCCAGTCAGGTGTGTCCAACTACCTTCCCATCTACATGGTACTAATCGGTAGGATGGTCCTGGTTCTCATTTGAGGGCAAAGCCCAGATTTCCACAATACTTGTAAAGGGTCACCAACCCAAATTACAATTAACACATAACATTTAAGTGTTTAAATGCACAAAATCACCTTTCAACTTAGCATGCACCTTAAAAGGGTTTCCATGTGCCAAACATGCATAAACAAGGTGGAAAAATGAAGTTTTTAACAAAATTGCACTGTTGTATTCGAATACAACATCTCTGTATTCGAATACAAGGTTGTTTCAGCAGTCAACAGCAAAAACAACATGTCTGTATTCGAATACAGTCTTCTGTATTCGACTACACATAAGTCAGCAGCAAAAACAGCATGTATGTATTCGAATACAATCTTCTGCATTCGAATACACATAAGACAACAACAGAAAAACAACAAAATTCAGCAAAATTCAACTTTTAAAAGGGTTTCGAAATCAATCAACACTTACACACAAATCCAAACAATCACACTTAGCAATTATAGCACAATCACCATGACGACTTAAGTTTTGAAAAGGTTTTGCAATCAATCACACTTACACACAATTTCAAAACATTCACACTTAGCAATTATAGCACAATCACCAAGACAACTTGAGTTTCGAAATGGTTTTGCAATCAATCACACTTACACACAATTCCAAAACATTCACACTTGGCAATTATAACACAATCACCATGACAACTGAAGTTCAAACACTCAATCATAATCCTGAATCAAACAAGACTCACGTGCCAAGCACCCTAATGCAATGCGTATATGCCAAAATGCATGAACTCGGAATTCCAAACCAAAACCCTCCTCGAAGGGCCGTAAATCATAATTGCTCCGCCTATCACATGCCGAAGTACTATATTACCGAGGTGCTACCTATCACGGGTCAGGATGATTTACTAAAAACGTAAATCGTAAATGTACCGCCTATCACAGGCCGAAGTACTATTTACCGAGGTGCCACCTATCACGGGTCATCACGATTTACCAAAAATGTGCAGTCTATTGCAAACCTTACACGACACGACAATCCCCGCAAGGATAAGATGAACCAACAAATCACATGGAATCATCTCGTGGCCCATCCGGTCACCACTATCACCATGGCCCATCCAGTCGCCATGTACTATGAAATGCATAGGCATACTCTAACTCTACCCACCACAATCGTTAAGTAAATGCAGATATTAAAAGATTCCCCATTTTTAATACTCATTTAACTCTAACATTTTTCACGACAATCATTAAGTAAACGCAGATATTAAAAGATTCCCCATTTTTAATACTCGTTTAACTCTAATAATTTTCAACTTCCTCACAGAGCATACTCAAACATTTATTTTCCACCACACACATCAAATTTAATCCACAATATACATTAAATTCGATCAAATCAAATTCCACAAAATCCACAACCATAATTTCCACATTTTCAACATGAATCATGACAAATCAAGTGTCCCAAACTACACGTCAAACATCTCATATTTTATTTCCTCAAAACAGACATAAATGAATCAAATTCATTTTCCACAAAACACTCATCAATATCACCAAAACCCAACTCTAAAATTTCACCCATAAAAGGTTTAAATTCATTTTCCCCAAATCAACACTTCAACCCTAACAAATTTCCTTTCCACTCAATCACAAATAAGTCCCTAAATGCAAACTAAAAGTTTGTAAGGAACCCTTACCTTAACGATAACTCTAACAACGATTACGGTACCACGAGTAATTCCGATAAAATCTTCGTTCGCGACGTCGTTTCCAAAGTTTATTCACTAGCACCATAGCGTGGAGGGAAGCAACTTTCCCTTCTATCTCTTTGCGAAACGAAGCTTAGATTTAGTAGAAAATTAGGGATTTGTGTTTGACGGTATGAAAACCTCTAACACCGTTTTTCTTCGTTTTCGAATCAAAGAGGAAGAATGAAGCTAAGAAATTCTTGTCTTCTCACCCACCAAGCTTTGGTTCCTTTTCTTGAAGCAAAAGGAAGCAACAAAAATGAAAGAAAAAGATGGAAAAAGAAGACGGGGTCGCGAGGCAGGGAGGAAGAAAATTCAGTTTTCCTCTATTCTCTGTTTTCTTTTAGTTTTCCTTTCTTCCTTTTTTCTTCCTTTCCTTTTCTTCCTATATATATATATATAATAAATATCGAAAAATATCTAGATATTTCATAAAATTACTATTTCACCCATCCCTTCCCAAATCACTTTTTGTTAAAAATATCTACTCTCGTCGCAACTCAATTGACAAATAAATTTTCAGCAATGAGTGATATTTTTAACAAATTGTTCGGTATTAAATTTTTTGCAACGTAAATAAACTATTCTTCGACAAAAAAATTTATTTCAATTTCTGAAAATATATTTTTGGCATTTAACTCACTAAGTACCAAAAAAATGGCTAAAAGCCTAAGAAATTCAACATAAAATACCCTAAAATTGTATAATTTAGTATTTAAAAATTAAGGGTCTTACACATTTTCCATTATCCTAAACACAATTATGTTTGTTCCGACACATAGTAAGTTGTATGTTTGTGCTTTCTAAAGTTCTAGCTAGCACAAAAGAAAGTTTAGATTATAAGATTTGATGGTTATTTGGGTAAGTAATCTAAATCATGTTTATGATGTTCTTATGTAGTTAGAGTTAGGATTACTTTAACTCAACTATGTTTTTGTTTGGGAATGCATGTCGAAATGTTAGTCATTTCAGTATAGATAGAGGTATCATCAAATTCAAGGCAATGTAATCTCTATATAGGGGAAAATGTATTCTTGAACCTTAGGGGTCGTGAGGATGTTTGCTTGGATTCTCTATTGTGTACTTGCTCATATTCAGGTGGGGGAAAGATTCCATATTCATTGGGATAATTAATAGTAAAGTTACTTTATAGTAGTGTGTAAATCGCTCACAGTTTACTATAGCTAATGCTTATTTGATAAATTTGAGGATTAACATAAAGTAAGAGTTACACTGTCGTTATTCATTCATTACTTAGGATTATTATTATTGAATTTGGGGTTGTTTGTTAGGTTTTTATGATGGTTTGATTGTTAGGATATATGTGTTATATGAATGTAACTACATGTTGCTCACTTGATATGTATATATCTCATTGATACAAATGTGTTAGGTTTGAAACACGGCTACTTCAGGTTAGGTGAGTTAAATTATGGAGTTACGTCTACTTTAGGTTTGAAACACGACTACTTTATATTTGAAACACACAAGGTTGATTGTTGGACTAAATCGCGACGAGGATATTATTATTATTATTATTATTATTATTATTATTATATATAGTGCATTTGAATGGATAACACTAGTGTTAGGTTGTCTTGACCAATTTTGGTTGTGATTGATTTACAATATTTAGAATTTACGAGATGTTAGGCAACACTC
Source organism: Cicer judaicum (assembly GCA_037974835.1). Taxonomy (NCBI): domain Eukaryota; kingdom Viridiplantae; phylum Streptophyta; class Magnoliopsida; order Fabales; family Fabaceae; genus Cicer; species Cicer judaicum. The sequence continues at coordinate 4,138,389 of JBBPBS010001171.1, read as the reverse complement.
GTCTAAATGTTACTTGGGAGTGTTTATGGCCACATACGCTGTCTCTTAGAAGTGGGCATTAATAATTATTTTTATTTCAATGACTAAAATAGTAAATTAAATCATATCAATTAAATAAAATTAAGGAAAAACAAATGTATCTTACATTTAATCGACGACAATTATATCATCGTCTTATCCATAAAGATAGGGGCATGTACTATTACTTCTAATGAGTACGTCATGTTGGAAAAAATAACATAGCAGCATAAGTTCAAAAGAGTCAAGATACAATCACAACACAATAATATAACATGGAAAGTCCAAAACCGGAGAAAAAACCACGGCCGCTGCCTAAACCGGCAACCAAAGAATTAACACTATGTGAAAATTGTTATAACATATAGACTTCTCTCAGAGAATTAACACTATGTGAAAATTGTTACAACACATAGACTTCTCTCACCCACACCCAACACCCCAGTACAACCACACTCTTACAAAACAAATATTTAAACTAAGTCAGATACAAGCTTAAAGTGCTATTGCTGACTAGTGTTGGTGCATTTGAAAACAAAGGACCAAAACCCAATATATAGCCTTGGTCTTCTCCTTATTCTCCAACACTAAACGATGTGGGACTTGCAATCAACCCCAACAATCTCCACCTTGATTGTAAGAGTTACAGCTTCCGCTTCCATTGTCTTACCGACAATCATACTCCACCATAAAAAGTACACTTCACTTGGAACTAAACCATCCCAAGAATTTTCTCCACTTGGAACTGAGCCATTCCAAGAATTTTCTCATGTCGAAACCTAACTGAAATTTATGGTGCAACTCCCATGTTGGCTTCCAGGAAGTTCTTCAGCCATCGACACATCACCACACACCTTGCATCAATGCCAACCAATGCCCGTGTGCTGTTCTGAATCCGCTAGCAATAACTTGTCCTTTTTCATGGTGCATCGGAAATACCATAAGGACAAACTTTATCTTCTAGATGAGATCACCATCATCTCCCAAAACAAGGGAGACATTGCCAGCACTTGTCTCAGAGTCTTTTTCAGATTCTGCTCCACCTGGACAATTTCTCTTCACATGCCCAGACTTTCCTTTCAACGCCTTGTGTAATCCTGATTGTATAAGCACATCCTTGACTTGTACTTTCCACACTAAACCCAATATATAGCCTTGGTCTTCTCCTTATTCTCTCACACTAAACGATGTGGGACTTGCAATCAACCCCAACAATCGTCACCTTGATTGTAAGAGTTACAGCTTCCGCTTCCATTGTCTTACCGACAATCATACTCCACCATAAAAAGTACACTTCACTTGGAACTAAACCATCCCAAGAATTTTCTCCACTTGGAACTGAGCCATTCCAAGAATTTTCTCATGTCGAAACCTAACTGAAATTTATGGTGCAACTCCTATGTTGGCTTCCAGGAAGTTCTTCAGCCATCGACACATCACCACACACCTTGCATCAATGCCAACCAATGCCCGTGTGCTGTTCTGAATCCGCTAGCAATAACTTGTCCTTTTTCATGGTACATCGGAAATACCATAAGGACAAACTTTATCTTCTAGATGAGATCACCATCATCTCCCAAAACAAGGGAGACATTGCCAGCACTTGTCTCAGAGTCTTTTTCAGATTCTGCTCCACCTGGACAATTTCTCTTCACATGCCCAGACTTTCCTTTCAACGCCTTGTGTAATCCTGATTGTATAAGCACATCCTTGACTTGTACTTTCCACACTAAACCCAATATATAGCCTTGGTCTTCTCCTTATTCTCTCACACTAAACGATGTGGGACTTGCAATCAACCCCAACAATCGTCACCTTGATTGTAAGAGTTACAGCTTCCGCTTCCATTGTCTTACCGACAATCATACTCCACCATAAAAAGTACACTTCACTTGGAACTAAACCATCCCAAGAATTTTCTCCACTTGGAACTGAGCCATTCCAAGAATTTTCTCATGTCGAAACCTAACTGAAATTTATGGTGCAACTCCCATGTTGGCTTCCTGGAAGTTCTTCAGCCATCGACACATCACCACACACCTTGCATCAATGCCAACCAATGCCCGTGTGCTGTTCTGAATCCGCTAGCAATAACTTGTCCTTTTTCATGGTACATCGGAAATACCATAAGGACAAACTTTATCTTCTAGATGAGATCACCATCATCTCCCAAAACAAGGGAGACATTGCCAGCACTTGTCTCAGAGTCTTTTTCAGATTCTGCTCCACCTGGACAATTTCTCTTCACATGCCCAGACTTTCCTTTCAACGCCTTGTGTAATCCTGATTGTATAAGCACATCCTTGACTTGTACTTTCCACAAGCCAAAGTTGATTCTTCCATCAAACTTCTCTATGTCAAACTTCATAACGCTTGAATAAGACATAGCAGTTGCACGCAGACTGTAAACTGTGCACCAGGTAAGTTCCCAGGAAAGAGAGGTGGGTCACAACAGACACGCTTAAATACCAAGTCTTTCCTTAGCCAGGACCTCCCTAAACAGCACTTTCACAGTATCACCTTTCCCCTAACAATACCAAGGATAATTCTTTTCTGATGTGGAAGATCAGACAAAGCTGCAACCACATAGCATACTAAGAAAAATTATCCCACCGAACCTCCGAACCAAGAGCTCTGATACCAGTTGTTGGGAAAAATAGCATAGCAGCATAAGTTCAAAAGAATCAAGACACAATCACAACACAAGAATATAACGTGGAAACTCTAAAACCGGAGAAAAAACCACGGCCGCTGCCTAAACCGGCAACCAGAGAATTAACACTATGTGAAAATTGTTACAACACATAGACTTCTCTCAGAGAATTAACACTATGTGAAAATTGTTACAACACATATACTTCTCTCACCCACACCCAACACCCTAGTACAACCACACTCTTACAAAGCAAATATTTAAACTAAGTCAGATACAAGCTTAAAGTGCTATTGCTGACTGGTGCTGGTGCATTTGAAAACAAAGGACCAAAACCCAATATATAGCATTGGCCTTCTCCTTATTCTCCCCCACTAAACGATGTGGGACTTACAATCAACCCCAACACGTCAACCGTTGTTAGAGTTTTTGATAATTTTTAAATAATAGTCCACAATAGACCACTTATAAAACTAATTCATCATAAAAGTTATATATATAAACTCTTTTATGTTAAACGTCCGTAGTAGTTTGAGATTTTTATGGAAACGCATGACAGATGTTTTCACAACTTATGATATTTCAAATCAAGAGACGAATGGTTGAGGAGCATTGGATTAACGGTTATTATATAATCGTATATAGTGAAGCATTAAAAAATCTTAGAAAAACTTAAGTCATGTGTATAGAAACATAACCCATTGAACCATTAGTCATCTAATGGCATTGACGTCACTTTCAATTCTTGGCTAACTATTAGAACATGTTGTATATTTGAGAGGAATTGAAATTGAGAAGAAAAGACAAGAAAGATAGAAAAGTCAGAAAACAAAGATTGATTATCAATCTTGACAGTCTGGAGAACGTTCTGGTTAAGCATTCCAGGAATGTTCTTGGTTTGAAGGCTTTTATAGAAATAGTTGTTTGCTGATTCAGTTATAACAAACTTAACCAACTTCTAACCATATTCTAACTAGCTTCTAACTACATTCTAACTAACTAATTACAAGTCAATTTGAATTACATCCAACATGCCCCCTAATTTAAAGTGATTCAATTGACATTAATACAAGATTGTTCTTTATCTATTTGAACTTCACCCTCTTCAAGCTTTTAGTTAGGATGTCTGCCTTTTAACGTTGATACTGCAGTGCTCTAGTTTCATCCTTACTTTCGTCACTTGACCTCTTAAGAAGTGAAACCTTGTTTCTATCTGCTTGCTCTTTCCATGAACACTTGGATGTCTTGCGCATTCTCGAGCAAAATGTCCTACTTCACCACACCGATAACACAGTTTCATGCGCTTTTCTGATCTATTCAAGCAGTCATTCATTTTCTTAGACTTCATCTTTATCACCACTCTATGTTTCAACAATCTCTCACAAGCTGCATTTTTTACCGCAATTACGCCTTCTTCAGTCGGGGCATACATGATCAACAACACATTAGGTTTTGTCCCCTTACCTCCTTGACCAATTGCAACTTCAATGCTTCAGATTTCAGTTCCGTCACCAACTTCATGTCCTATTTCGATAATCCATCCAACTGCTGCAAATCAGTCTTGTTGCAAACTGAACGAGCAACAACTCTTGCCTTACTACTAGGAGCTGCAACATAAGTCTTAGATAAATCTACTGGCTTTTCTTGGACCTCACTCTTACCATCATCATTATCATCATCTAGCCCAATCACTTCCTTCTTTTTGCGAAAAGAAATTGCAGGGACCCTTCTTCCGTTCCTTGGCAAAATAGCAAGAGTGATTGGAACATTAGCATATTTTTTCCCTCGCTCAACATCGCCTACACCAACTCTTGCTCTACAATTGATTATTTTCCTTTGAGTTGTAGTTTTACAAGTTGTATGAGGTTGAATAGCTGGGGTATTAACATCACCTTCCCTTGGATTCAACATCTCATCTAATCCTTCAACCTCCATCATTCTTGAAGATCTAGTTGACTGTGCTGTTTTGAAGGTTCTATTTCTGGACAATGGTGCCTTCAATACAAACCTATTTGCCTTCAATACAAATCTATCTACAATTTACAGATTCAATTCCAACCATTTTTGGCATTGTTTTAGGCGGGTTTTAGTTTGTATGGGTTTGCGAGTGGGTTGGTTTAGGTGATGTTTTTTTTTTCTTTCTTTTCTTATTGAGATATCCATGTTCTTTAAATTTTTGCTCATTTTATTTTTAAATTCAATTTTTTATGACAAAAAAAAGATTGGACTTTCAATTTTTTTATCAATGCTTGAGTAAGTTTTTATTAAACAATTCATATATCATATTGATAATGTGATGATTAAGTGAGACTGAGAGAGTCACCAAAAACAAATTTAAATTTTATACCTAGAGTTTTAAGTGAAGCAATCAGTTTCGAAAACTTGTGGGTCTATTTTCTCTCACCGCATCAGATTGGTCTAACTCATATATACCCGCATTTGTGAATCTGTTACCTGCTATAATTGGTTTGCATTTCAAATTGGAACATCCAAGTGACTCGAATTCAATCGGTTAATTGATTTTGATCAATCCTAATTTTAAATATAGTAATTTTTTATTGAAAATGTTAAACTTGATCAACAGAAATTCATAATTAAGAATGAACATCAATTTATATAATTTATTCATTCATTTTTTTCGTAATCTACATAAAGATACCAAAAAATTCAAATTATATCTTAACTCTATTGATGGAACTTCCACTTTAATCCTTAAATAGATCTTAAATTATTATTAACCGATTAAATTAGTCGGTCGATTACTTTTAATATATGAGAGAAAATGATAGTACATACATTAAGAATACGTTTGATGTCTAGGATAAAGATATGTGATATGAAATTCCAATCTTTTGTTTGATGCACCAATCTAATATGATACAATATTCAAATTGTTTAAACATGTCATGCTTGAGCCTTATATTTTATTCCTTAATCAAAATAATATGTTTCCAACCTAATAAAAGTTAAGAAATATTTTCTCATTTTTACCCTCTCATCTCCACTGCCACTGTCGTGCTCCTCTCCACTGTCGCCATCTCCCAAGGTATCATTTTTCCCTATTTTCATATTTGCCCTAATTTCCTTTGATTTTCTTATTGAGTTGATGAAATAATTTTTTGATTTCCTCTAATTTTATGGTTATTTTATGTTGTTGATATTGATTTAATTTTATGATTGTTTATGTTGAATTGATTTCCTCTTTTCATATTTACGCTGATGTTTTTGGTTTTTTTTCCTGATATATTTTATTTTACAACCGGACAAAAGTTATGATTGTTTTCTAATTGTGTTCATATTAAGAATGGTCAGTTTCGAGAACTTGTGGGTCTATTTTTTCTCACCGCATCAGACTAGTCGAACTCATATATTCCCGCATTTGTGAATCCGTTACCTGCTATAATCCGTTTGCATTTCAAATTGGAACATTCAAGTGACTCGAATTCAATCGGTTAATTGATTTTGATTGGTCCTAATTTTAAATATAATTTTTTATTGAAAATGTTAAACTTGATCAAATTTATTCATTCATTCTTTCGTAATCTACATAAAGATACCAAAAAATTCAAATTATAGTTTAACTCTATCGATGGAACCTCCACTTTAATCCTTAAATAGATCTTAAATTATTATTAACCGATTAAATTAGTCGGTCGATTACTTTTAATATATGAGAGAAAATGATAGTACATAAATTAGTCGGTTGATTTCCTCTTTTTATATTTGCGCTGATGTTTTTGATTTTTTTCCTGATATATTTTATTTTACAACAAGATAAAAGTTATGATTGTTTTCTAATTGTGTTCATATTAAACTATGTTGATAGTCACGGATAGCGACACGAAGCGTCCAACCCTGAAAATGGGATAGCGGAATGACCGCTATTGTGAAGACAAAAAACAATATATAGATTAAACATAAAATACAAAAATTACACAAACATACTAAAAAATAGAAAAAAATAAAATATACAAAAATAAAAGGGGAATTATAGTATTTCATATGTCATCCAAAATAAGTTTAAAAAGTAATCAAGTTCTACTATAAGTCTGAAATTAAAAAACAATCAAAATTATGGAAAATTTTATTCCTCATCTTTACTTGTAATTTCAACCACATCAACGTTATCTTGATGGTAGCTTTCCCACAAAAATCACAAGTAACAACCTTATTGTCATTAATATCCACCAATAGGTTTTAACAAACCTCTGTTGTTAGGTGTTGATGTGTTAGATGAAGATGCCGTTGTTGTTAGTAAGTAGTAACAAAACAGAGGAGGGAAAAAAACATAAACAAAAGTGGAAGAAGAAGAAGAAGAAAAATAGTGGCAGAAAAAAAAAACAGAAATATAAGGGAAGTATATTAACATAACAAAATATAAGTAATCTCCTATCACAAGAAACAATTCCAAAAAATAAAAATAAAAACAATAGAAACAGGAGTATATGAACAAAGAAGAAAATATAAGTATATTAACGGGAAAAAAAAAGCAGAGGAACAATCACTGCAATTATGTTTGGGATTTAAAATAACAAATTTGAAAGATGAGAAAGGTCAATAAATAGTAAAATAATAGGGTTTTTAATGCAAAAAGACTCGAATACCCTTAATGAAATTTTAAAAAAAAAATCATTGGATGAGTTTTATTGAAAGGTTGAAAAAATAAATTTTGATTCAATGGATTTCTAATTTTTTATTTTTTCATATTTGCTTTTTTTGTTTTCTTTATCATCTTTGATGTTTGAGTTGTATGTTTATTCGTGTTTTTATATAGTTACTAATAATAAATTTTGATTGATGCTTCAAAAACAAAATGATAGAGAATAATAATTATTTCACTATGTCATCTATGTTTTGTGTTGAGTAATAATAATAATAATAATAATAATAATAATAATAATAATAATAATAATAATAATAATAATAATGTTGATACTTTTATATATAGGTAACTATGAATTCACAAGAACAAAATGATGTGATGTTGTATCTTAATGTTAGAGCAAATGATTTTAGAGATGATTGGACTTTGTTTAACAACTTTTATGATAGTGAGTCATTCTTTAATGTGGTTTTATGAAAATCATAACATTAGAAATCGACTAATTGATAGAGAGAGATTAAGGGGTAATTTTTAGAGAGTTTGATCAATCGAGATGATGTCACATGTGTCAATCAACTTTGGATATTAGATTATTTTGACGGCTGTGTGTTCTCTTGCGTACTGAAGGTGGGTTGAAATAAGATGAACTAGTAACTATTGAAGAACAAGTGGCTATATACTGAAGGTAGGTTGAAAGAAAATGAATAAGGTGGATAATGATGAAGTGTGGAAGGAATATGTGAAGGTTAGTGTTTATTAATTTATTTCAACTTCGGATATTTTAGTGAGTTTCTTTATGATTATTTAAAAAGTTATATTTATTTATTTATGTGTAGGGTCATCCAAATGCAAAACATTATCGAGATGCTCCAATTTCACTCTTTGATAAGCTTGTTCGTGTTTTTGGGAAAGACCGTGCTACCGATAAAGGGGGCGCTTCCCCTGCTGGTAATGTTAAGGAGACGATAAAGAAGAGATAAAACAAATTAATGATGAGGAGCTTAAAGTATAAATTTCTCAATCACCATCTTTTTGTCAATCGCAATCTAGTAGAAAGAATGATCAAGTGGAAATTCAATCAAAGAGAAGAAATAGAGGAACACATATTATTGCTAATGGTATTTCTGAGTTAGGAATTTTTTTTTGGGAATTGGCTTGAAAAAAGTTAAGAACGATTGGGTGAAGCTGCAAATTGTCTAGGTGTTGGTAAAGATGTGTTTGATGATTCAAGAAACATTATGAATGAGTTGAAGAAAATGCAGCTAATAGAACAAGAACGTTTTGCTGCACGAGACAAATATTATATGTGCCACATTGCTTGCACATATTTTGGGGTTGTGATGATGTTAAACGTCTTGCATTTGTTAAGTCGTTGATCTACTAGTCATATTTTTTTTACTTATTTTACTTATCTAACTTTAGTACATTTTACTTTTGTTGGCTTATTTTGTATGGTTTGTTGAAAGATGTAAGACACCATATTACTTTTTAGGCATAATTGCAGTTTTGGTTCCCCTATTTTAGCTGAATCGTGAAAGTAGTCCCCCCATTTTTTTTTCCCCAGTTTTGGTTCCCTAAGCAGAATTTTGGTCCAAAACTTCATGAAATTTCATTTTTTTTGCATTTATTTAAGTCACACAATGTCTCAAGATCTCATTTGCAACAATTGTACCTGGAATATATGGTCATAAATGGTGTAGTACGGTTTAAAAAAAATGAAATTTCATCAAATTTTGGACCAAAATTCTGTCTGGGGGACCAAAACTTGGGAGAAACAAAATGAGGGGCTACTTTCGCGATTCAGCTAAAATAGGGGTACCAAAACTGCAATTAAGCCTATTTTTTATGATACTTCATTGCTACTACTTAGTCAATAGTTTTAATTTGATACAATGTGTTGAAAATTTTAATAATATATATTTTTTTTAATATTATATGTCTTTAGCATTTTTTAATTTTTCTAGTATGAAAAATTACTTCATAAACTATTTCCATGTTTTTAGTATTTTTTATCTATTTATAAAAAAAATATATGAATGCTATTTTAAAAGAAAAAAATTAAATAGATTATAAGGACAAATTTGTCATTTTATCACAATATAAATCATATGATTTGATTGTCAGTTGTGTATGAAACACTGAATATAATAAACTAATCTTATCAAGTTTGTTATCATGGGCATATCAAACCCAAGACACAAAAATTCATTATCATGTCTATATCATTTCACGTCTCTATCATGCTCCTTATCCTATCTTTTCTCTTATACATGAATTAAAAATAGTTTGAAGACAAATTATTACATTTATGAAAAATATTAATCAATGTAATTAAGATATTTATTAAGAAATAAAAAATTTATATATTTTTTAAAGTCTTATATTTAATGCTTTCAAATCTAAAAAATGGTTATGTTATAGGGTTTAGGAAAAACTATATTAACAAAGAGTTATACAACTCTCAAGAGTTGACTGTATATTATTTGTTTTGGTGATCAATATATTAAAATATATTTTTTCCAAAATTTTCAATAATAATTAGGCATGGAATTAGAGATGACAATGAAAATCCCTGTACCATACTGTTCATCTCTATATCTACTTTTGAAAGAAAAAAAACATGTATTCGATTTTTTTTTCCTGTGTGAATAAAAATTTAATTATCCTTACTTAAGTGTTTGTACTGGCATCAAATAATCACATTATATAAACAGATATAAATAACAAAACTATATCATAACTCAATTAAAATATAATCCAAAAATATTTTAAATCAACTCATAAAATATAATAAATGATTGTATTTATTTAACCAAATAAAAGTATTCAAAATATAAAACACAAGCACATATTACAATAAACATAAAATAATAAAACCGTATAGTTATATAGTTAATAATAAATAATTATATTTATTAATACGAGTTGGACTACGTTGACTTCAATATTAATTTTTGTTTGAGTTAATTTATTTAATATTTCTATGTAAATATTAAATTTTGTTAGTTCAACCATCAACTTAATAGTTATTATTAAGTAGATAAAATATACAAATTTTTATAAAATTTTGGCTTAATTGCAGTCTTGGTCCCCTTATTTTAGTTGAATCGCGAAAGTGGTCCTCCCATTTTATTTCTCCCCAGTTTTGATTCCCAAATAGAATTTTGGTTCAAAATTTAATAAAATTTTATTTTTTTAAAGCCGTACTACACCATTTATTACCATATATTCTATCTACAATTGTTATAAATGAGATCTTGAGGCATAGTGTGACTTAAATAAATGCAAAAAAAATGAAATTTCATGATGTTTTGGACCAAAATTCTGCTTAGGGGACCAAAACTGGGAAGAAACAAAATGGAAAGACTACTTTCGCGATTCAACTAAAATAAGGGGACCAAAACTGCAATTAAGCCTCCAAATTTAATAGTATTTGATATTTTATCAAGTAAGTTCAATTCAACATATGATATACTTTTTAAAATATAAGTAAATTATTAGCTATAAAATTATATAAATACAAATATCCAACTTTGTAATTTTTATATGCATCATCTCAATAAGGTAATATAAAAATATTTAAGAATAGGGTTGATTAAATTTAATATGTTCAAATAATTATTAAGGGGAGTAACTCAAATAAGAGTAACTCTTATTTGAGTAAGTGCGAGTAATAAATCTTTGTAAACATTAAATTTTATTAATTCAACCATTAAATTAATTAATATTTATTATTAATTAGATTAAATATGTAATTTTTGTATTAAATTTTAATAGTATTTAATAATTTATCAAGTAAGTTCTATTTAATTTATGATATACATTTAAAAATACAAATAAAATATAGACTATAAGATATGTTATTTTTTAGTTTTGAAAATTAATTTATGTCACCGAAAATATTATTGGTTGAGTCGCAGACTAGGTCACTCTCTTTAAAACGTTTCGTGACACTGCCTAAATTGTCCAAGGTAGACTATTAACCACAAAGTCTCTAGGATAAAACAACTAAGATTCATTGTATCAGAGTTCAACTGCACCGTAGAAAAACGTTATAGAATTACATTCTCAATGTGGCTATTAAAACCACTATGACTAAGAGTGTACATGGTCGTGGGTCGAACCACCAACCCGATCACCCAATTCAATTTTTACCCATACTCGGTCACTTTCGGGTCCGACTCAATCCGTCGACCCACCAACCTGTAGACCTGACTCAGTAACTAGTTATATTCTTTTTTAATCTTGTTTGGTAGCCCAATAGGGTTTCATTACTCTTCTTTGTTCACCTTATTCTTTTGTTCCATATATGCGCTCACCTTTTTTTTTCCAGTCCAAACTTCCTGATGTCGTGCTGCTAGCCAACCTTCTTCTTTTGTTCCCCATGTGCTCATAATTGATATTTTTTTAAATTAATTTTTTTTTATAGTTTTGCATAATAAAGGTATGAACTGAAAACTATACTTGTGATAAATTTAGTTTAAATTTTTTACATTTAAATCCAATTAAACACTTTTTTTAGTATTGTATTACAAAATAGTAAATACTCTAAAAATAAACAAATGAAACACTACTACTAAAAAATATGGTACCTTAGTAAACTAAAATGGTTGGTGAGTTATGTATAATGATAAAAGTAATGTAGTGGACCAAATAAGAGTGCTAACTGTTTTCTCTTACTTTTTCTTTTACATTTAAATTATTTTAGCTATATTCTTGCACATATTTGAGATAAATAGAACAAGTACAAGAAGCTCCTAATCAATTTGCTCCACAAGCACCACAAGCACAAGATTTAGGCCTCTCATCATTGCCGCCAACTCAAGAAAACAAGGTAACCAAAAGAAAACTTAACACAATCCAAAGATAATCAATCGGACCGGGTATCAGATTATTTGTCTTAGTAGTGCTAGTTATTTCATACATATTTTACTTATAAATTATTTTGTCTTCTTTTATTTCTTCACTTTTATTATTGATATTTGTTTTTGCAGATTCTCAATTATCCCCTTTCATAATTTGAGGAACTTATTAGTGTTTGGACTTGAAGCTGACATTGCTTAGAATTGATGAATTATCATATTTTATTGATTTACTGTTGTTGAATTTATTTATGTATTTGAAGATTGTTAGATTTTTTTTTTGTGAGAGGTTTTTGGCTTTTTTAAAGAAATGAATTATGTGATTGAAATTTTATAGTTTTTGAGACATTCAAGTATTAAATATATTTTCATTCAATAAATTTCCCCGTAAAATAAAGAAATAGGTTATTATGTATGTAAAATCCGTCAACCTGATCCAACCTAACCCAACTCGTTCTTGATCGGGTCAGTCTGGGTCAAATAAAAAAAAATACAGGGTTAGAACTTAACCCAACCCAAAGATAATCGATCGGGTCAGGTATCAAATTTTATCTAAACCGACCCAACCAAATCTACGTACACCCCTAACTATGACCACTCATAAATCATAAGGACCACAACACAAAAAACCGCTATAAAATACTACAACACAAAAAATGTTCATAGTGGTATTAGAACCACTAAAAAATCGACAGAACTAAGATATAAAACTTCTCTAAAAGGATAGTGGTATTAGGACCACTCAAAAATCGATGGAACTACGACATAACAACCGCTCTAAAAATAAAATGGACTACGGTATAAAACCACTTTAAAATATCAAAGCGACTATGGTACAAACCCGCTCTAAAAGATCAAAGGGACATAAAGAAAGAGGAGAAGTGGCTTAGAAATAAGTCGAGCATAATAGAAAAAAGAGAAATGAGAAAGTTGGAAAATGCACCCAACTTTAGTGTACTTTTCACAAGAGTTTAAAACTCATTATATAGTGATGGAAGCAAATCCATATGTTTTCTATCCAATGTGGGGCTATAGTATTTATAGAGTTGAAAACTACTCCAAATATGAGATTTTTCCAATGCGAGATATCAACAATTTTTAAATTCACACATTAACATACTATATGTTCCAACAATCCCCCACTTGAATTTAAAAAAAAAAATATTTTTGAAATAACATCAAATGCTTCTATAAGATCGTGCATAAACTAAAGTGTCTCTTGATTTGAACCTTTCCATAGTAAGTAAGATTCAGATTCAACAAGATTAACTCGTTGTCTTGAACTCTAAAGTGAACGCTCTAGGAATTCTGCCTCAAAATTCGATAGGAAGCAACCCCACTTCCACATTCACATAAGTGAGTCTATCAAAAGTACTCATATAGCTAGATATTCTACTCCACATAGAGTATAGATCTTATTAAGAGTTTATATTACCTCATCCTATCATCACTTCATGAATCATACTTCTCTGATTTATAATAACATGTTCATCTCATATCACTTCATGATTTGTTATCACCCATGGAACCTAATTCTTGGGATCTCCAATCTTTTAGGTCGGGTTACCATTATGAGCAACTCTATAGGTATTAATCTCATTCTTTTGGATGTATTTAGAACTTTCTTGCTAGCTAACCCTTTCATCAAATAATTTTCGTACATGATCCACTATAACAACTCATTTAGAAAATAACTCTCTAATAGTGTTGTGCTTACGATGTATTTGTCGTCTCTGACCGTTGTAATAATGATTCTCAATCTTTGCAATAGTTGTGGTACTATTGCAGTGAATCAACACAACTGTTATAGATTTTTCCCATAAAGGGATCTCAACTAACAAACATCTCAACCAACTTGTTTCTTCAGTAGCAGTAGCTAATGCTATCATTTAAACTCATAGTGGATTGAGCCGATATCATCTATTTTTGATATCCAAGATACAACACATCTAGCTATACTAAAATATAGCCATTGGTTGCTTTGGAGTCATCTGATATAATATTTAAATCAGCATCATTGTATTTTTCAAGGATTGTAGGAAATCATTGACAATGTAATATGAGGCTCATTATCCTTTTTAGGTATCTCATGACTCTTTTGATAGTGTTTCAATGTTTCATACTAGGTCTACTGGTAAACCTGCACAACAGTCACACGACGTAAGCAATGTTGGGTCTAGTACAGTCAGTGGCATACCTGAGGCTTCCAATGATGCTCGCATATTGAGTTTGTCTAACACATTCACCAGTCACTACTAGAAAAAACGATTTTAGAGACCAATTTTTCGGACACTAAATAAAGAAAATTGGTTACTAAATCCAATAGCGACTGATTTTGTGATCAATTTAAATCAGTAGGTAAACTACTAGTCGCTAGTTGTTGTGATCAAATCATTGATTGGATTTTGTACTAATTTTGTGACCGATTTTTTAGACTGAATTAGTGACTAAAGTTTGAGACTGATTTAGCAGCCGTTTTGAATTAATTTGCTATGTCATTAGTGACTGATTTAGAGACGAAATTTGTGACATAAATTGTTATTTTTATTAAATATTTGGTGTATCTAAATGTTACTGGTTTTTTTCAATTTAATGTCCAATAGAACAATAAACAATTTTTCAATTTGATTTCAATATTTAAAAAGTTCATACACCAAAATTATTTAAAAGCATTAATCATATCACCGTATATAAGTAAAAAATATAATATATTTAAATAATATTTCTAAGTACTCAAAATAATACAGATGAAATTTTAGTTTAAACAAAATATAGCAAGTCATAACAAATAGCAATATATTGGTTACTATCCATCTAACTATGTATCATCATGATCACGAGCATCATTATCACCAATTTCATCATCAAAATCACCAACATCATGATCAGCAATCTCATCTTCATGAATTTGATCTCTAGTATATGACACGGGTTTAAAGTTTAAGCTATTCATCAATTGTTTTATCAAGTGGTTGTTGGCTCAACTGCTCTATTTGTATTAGCCAATTCATTGTAAAGTTGTTTCTTGGGTCAATTCTTCCGACCTACATTTAAATTTTTCCTTTAAACATAAATATAAAGCTAATTAATATTTTAAATGCACTAAAATAGAATAAAACCAACATAAAAAAAATACACTTTAAAGTTGAAAGATCGTACATGAACATATTCCAATATTTTATCAGTCCAAGTTTTATCCATGTTGTGTTTGTGTGTGGAGAAACAAATATGAATGACTAGGAGAGATGTCATTCAATTCCATCTAACAACATAATAAAAACTCAAACATTAAAAACTTTTAAACATGTAATATTAATTTGCACAACAAAAATAAAATTTACAAAATAAAATTACAAGAATTAATTTGTAAAACAAATTTGAAATTTACACAACAAAATTTAAGACAACATAATTATATTGTGTAAAAGTTAAACAACAACATAAACATTGAGATTATATTGTGTTGCAGAATCTAGCAAATAGTCATACCCATTGCAAATCTAATACATACAATCTTGTGTTGCATGTATATTACAAATCAACAATGATCCCAAAACTCAAACCTTTGACCTTCTAAACATTTTAGGTAGAACATTTAGAAGAAAAAATAATATTCTAAATATTGAGTAAATAGAAGCCATACAAATTGGTCCTTGAAATTAACAAAATTCTACTATTATCACTCACTGAAATTGAAAATTCTTGATCGTATTAGTCCTCCCCCTAAGATAAATTCAAGTACTGAATAAACCAATTCGAATGATATAATAGAATCGAGGAGTTTAAATTTTAGGGAGTATTTAAAAACTTTGTTAATTTCAGGGACCAAATTATCTAACGCTTATAATTTCATTGACTAAATTGATGAATCACCTCTATATAACCAAACACCAGCTACAATTCACCTAAACACCAACTACAAAATAATCACATATTCACATGGTTAAAGAGATAAAATAATGAGAACAATCAAATTAAATCAGCAGACTAAATTTCTGAAGTAAAGAACTCATATTTGATGGAGAAATTTCAGTTTGTTATATCCAACTTTGATCAGTTGATGCCTTCATGCTATTGAAACATCTTGGAATTTTTTTTCTCATTTCTCTCTGTTGTGATTGACAGTTTAATGCCTGTGCAGGAAATTATAACAGGTTTAGGCCATACTAGTGTTGTGGATTGATTGGCTTTTGGTAATTTTTTCAATTGTTTTAATAAATAAAAGCTGACAGTTTTAGTAAACCTCAAAATTTGGAAACCAAAAAGGTAAAAATTGATGCATTTTATATTTATTATGTGCAGTAGATATTTTAAAAGTAGAATAAATAGATTACAAAGGTATCACTATAAAAACTATGTTGGCAGTGACACTTCAGAAAGTAAATTACCTTATCTTCAACAAGTAAAGGAAGAAGAAGAAACAAAAAATTAGCAGCTTAGAAAATGAATATTTAGTAACTTTTGAATAATCAAATACATTATTCATTATAATATTTTAGCCTTAGCTAACAATTAATTAACCCTCTTCACTTCAATTCAAATTTTTATCAATTTTTGAATATTACATATAATACATAAATAAGGGCTAAACACCAAGTACAAAACAACCCTGAAAAGTTTCACACTTGAATCATATGGTGTGCAAACATGTTTACAATCAAAGTATTTATATTTCTTTAGGATTTTTTCAACATAGTGAGACTGATCCAAAGAAATTCCATTTTCTGACCTAGTAATATTGATTTCAAGGACTACATTTGCTTCTCCGAGGTCTTTCATATCAAAATTGTTACACAACAATAATTTCACAATATTTACAACATGAATGTTTTAATCAAATATGAGTAGCCCGTCTTTATAGAGACACATGATAGTGCAAATGTCATTTTTAGATTTGTAATAAATACATTTGTCACTTTCATTCACTTTAAACTCATTTGATATAATCAAGTTATCAAACTTTTCATGTCATTTCTTATGAGTTTGTTTAAGACCATACAATGATTTATCTAACTTACATACATTGTCATCTTGTCCTTGAATTACAAAACCTTCAGGTTGTTCCATAAAAATTTGTTCTTCCAAATCATCATTTGATAAAATAGTTTTGACATCCATTTGATTACCACCAAGTTATGAATAGCACCAAGTGAGATAAGTATCATAATGGATTTAATTCTAGTGACCCGTGAAAAAGTGTCGAAGCAATCTATATTTTCTCCCTTTCTAAAACCTTTGGCTATAAGCCGAGTCTTGTATTTATCAATCATTCCATTGAGTTTTAGTTTCTTTTTCAATATTCATTTACAACCTGTTGATATGCAACCATGAGGCAAGTCTGATAATGTCAGACTCTAGAGAATCCATTTCATCATTTATTGCTTCTTGCAATAAATCTGCATCCAAAGATGACAAAGTTTTTTAAAAATTTGCAAGATCATTTTCTAAGGTATAGACCGTATAATGGGGTCCATAATATTTAGCAATTCTGACTCTCTTACTTCTTCGAGTTTCTGTTTCGCCTTATTTGCTGCTTTTAGTGATTCTTGTCACAAGAGCATCACTTGGTTTGCTGCCCCCACTATTTCTTGATTTGAAAGGGAACTTATTTTTCATAGAAGTCAATATCATTCGACTCTATAATCACTTTCGCATTTATGTCATAAAACCTATACATTTCACTATTTACGACCTATGCAATGAATATACATTCATAGACTTTACTGACGAGATTAATTTGCTTGGGATTAGGGATTCTAACGTAAGCCAGACAACCTGAAATTTGAAAATACAAGTTTAGCTGTCTTTTCTTCACTATCTCATAAGAATATGCTTTGTTTTTATATTTATGAACTTTATTCAAAACATAGCAATTAAGCAATATATTTTCCGCACAATAATGAGATGCAACATCAGAGTTAAGCATACTAACAACAACTAGTTCAGTAAGAGTTCTATTCATTTTTTTTCAACTTTACCATTTACTTTAATCAAATATGGTGCAACTGCTCTATGTATAATTCCAGACAATTTATAAAACTCATTAAACAAACTAAAATCATACTTGGAACCTCTTAATCTTTCTACTAAATTGATTTTCAATTTCAGTTACAAAGATCCTTAACATGTCAAACGTTTCAATTTATTTTTCATTTTTTGTTAACGTCTCATCAAATTCACATGTAACATAGTGTAATAAATTTAAAGACTCATATTCTCTACCTACATATTTATGTGCACTCTTTGTTAATTTAGCTTAACTATAAAAATTACAATTTTCAAAATCATTCAAAGATAACTTTGGAATTAAACCTAAGTTATTTAAATTTGAAATCATATGTGTTTACGTTAGAGTCTAGCATGTCAAAAATTAAAATCACATAACATATAAGTAGAAGGAGACATATTATATTTCAATATTTAATTTTAATATGTCATGAGTGACGTACCTTAATAGATTATCTCATGAGTTATCTTATGAATTTTACGGGAGTGAACCTCTACGAATTTGTCATCGATCATCTGATACTTTGATACTTGAGGTAGCGACTCACAGTAATTATAGAACTATAGCAGTTATATAGATCACCAACAAGTCCATTAAGAATATGATTCTTATAGAGTAATCATTATCCTTTCATGGGTTAATTCTTCAGGTTTCTTATCCTTTTATGTTTGCCTCACTTAAATAATTTATTGAAATTAGAGGCACCAAAACCAGATCCATTAATCTCTTTGGTTGACATGACATAAAAAGTATCTTAAAATTGTTATTTTTTAGTTTCGAAAACTGTTTTGAAAATCAATTTATGCCACTGAAGATATTACTAGGTTGAGTCGCAGACTATGTTGCTCCCTTTATGACGTTTCGCGGCACTGCCCAAATTATGAAAGACAGACTATCAACCACTGTATCGGAGTTTCACTGCATCTTCAATATGGCTGTTAAACCCACTCTTAATATGACATTTAAAGTCACTCGCAATATGGTACTATGACCACTCATAAATCAAAAAGACTACGACATAAAAAATCGCTATAAAAGACTACGAAACAAAAACCGCTCAACTACAGCATAAATTACAAAATTACAACAGCCGTTATAAAAATCAAATGGACTACGGTACAAAACCACTCTAAAAGATAGAAGTGACTACGGTACAAAACTGCTCTAAAAGATCGAGTGGACAAAAAGAAATAGGAGAAGTGAGTCGAAAATAAGTCAAGTAGAATAGAAAAAAGAAAGTTGGAAAATACATACAACGTTGGTGTACTTTTCACAAGAGTTTGAAACTTATTATATAGTGATGGAAATAAACTCAAATGTTTTCTACCTAATGTGGAACTTTCGTATTTATAAAGTTGAAAACTACTCAAAATGAGAGTTTTCCAATATGAAACTTCAAAAATTTTAATTTTTAAATTCACACATTAACATACTATATGTTCCAACAAAATCTTTAAATTCACACATTTCTAGAATCGTACTCTTGTATGGTCAGTTGGTCACAATATCTAATATAAATCTTTTACATACATTTACACAACATTATTTCTACCTTTCGCTGTTTTAATTATTTTAAAAATAACCAGAAAATTGGATCTACATTTTACTTTTTACGAATATGTCAAAGACTTGTGATCATAGTAATATGAGCAAGACTTGCTCAGAATCAATGTAAAAAACGTCGTGTTCAGATGTTTTTTTTCTTTCAATATTTTCAGATGCTTTAGGTTGTAGCTTGTTGTCAAATAATATTTTCTTTTTAATTTAGAAAAGATACGCGTTTTTTTTATGTAAGACTCAACTCTCAAACCAGTGTCATACGTGAAGATGTTTTTGAGGGAAACCATTTTTATTGAGCGAAAGCAAAATATATTTACATCATCCGAATAAACGGATATTCTCCCTCCTTTTAAAAATAAAATATATTCTCCCTTATTTTAAAATATATCGACATCATCCGAATATATGGATATTCTCTCTCCTTTAAAATAAATTATTTTAAAAAATATTAAATGTTATAATGAAAAGCAAAAATATATGTTTTATATTTTAGTTGATTTAATTATTTTAATCTACTATTTTAGTGTATAGTTAAGTTTTTTAACTTACAAATTTAGTCTTTGTGATTTTCTTTTCACGTATATAAATATATTTTTCTACTAACACATGTATTGGATTAAATTATGATATAATATTATTTTAATTATATTATTTGCTAATAGATTTTTGTAATATCAGAAGCAATTGTCAAAAAAAATAATGGCAGTGTATACTAATTATATATATATATATATATATATATATATTTATATATAATATATCAAAGTATAAATGTTGTCGGTTGGTAATAAATGTCGTAGAAACTATTGTAATTTGAGATCAAGAACGGTTTTTCTTCTACCACCGCAACTTAAGTGTCACAATCTTTAAAATTTCTTGTAGTGTATGTAATTTTTTTTTCTTTGTGAATTGTATTTAATATAGAAAATTAGTAATAGACACATACATTTCTTTGACATCTAGTTAAAGATAAAAATAAGGAGTGTATGACAATAAAAGAAAAATAAAAGGACAATGAGGTGTTAAATGAATATAAAAAAGTAAAAGAGTATATCTTTGATTATTTTTTAATTTATCACACAATGAACTTAATATTACTTAGATATATAAATGATTAAATTGAATGATATCTAGAAAAAGAAATTGCAAATTTTGACTTAACACATATAAAACAACAACTAGGACTCAAATTCTCTCCTCTACACTGTCATAATCTAAAATATTCTCTAATAACTTAATTAATCAAGTTTATTCACTCCTAAATTCAAATCGATTAGACAGGCTAAGGAAAATTCCATGATTTAAAAGATTACTCAATAAAATCCCTAATTCCTTAAATGATATTAGCTGAAGCATCAAGAACAACAACTTATTGTGAACATATAATCATATTTGCATATTCCTAAACTCAATTTACTCATGGCTAAAATCTTGAATTCAAATTATTACTACTCATCTCCTACAATGATGAAGCAATCCTATATTCAATATTGCCATTGACTACGCATAGTTGTTTTCAGGTTCGTTTCTTAATGAACTGACGATTAAGATAGACGATGCAGAACAAAAGAGAGACGGCGAAGAACGACGAAGGGAGACAATGAAAAACGAAAGAGGAAAATTGTGAAGCTGAGAAATAAAATTTGATTATTTTTTGTATATAATTTAATAAATAAATATTAATTATTTTAAAATAAAACAAAAATATAAAATTTTAAAATTTAGTGATATTAAATTTAAAATATAATCAAATTTACTATAACATCTTAATTTTTCAATTATACCATAGAAATCCCATTGTAATATTATTTCTTTGTTATAACATCATATGTATGTTAACATACCTATTCAACATGGATATTAGTCAACACAAATATTTTTATAGCTAGGTGAACACATGAACAAAACACATGCATGAACAACATGAATGAAGACCGTAAAACTGTAAATACATGAACAATAAATTAAAATGCAAATGAACTCGTTGCATAGTAACAAAAGTTTAGGCCTCTACATTTTTAAACAAATTTATAACACGTGAACAAGAGAGATATACATGACAATTTCCTACCAAAATAATCTACAAAAGAAAAAATAGAGTTGGTTGAAAAAAAACGAGGCAAAAAGCAAAAAATGAGAAAAGAAAAATAACAAAATATGTGTTACACCTTTTTAAGTCGATTTATTCTATAAACTGATTTCAAATTTTAAAACAAACTACCTTACAAAGTGCACATTTTAAGCCGATTATCATTACAACGGATTTAAACTTATAAAAATGTCACTACTTCTTTTAATTTTTTTTCTTCTGTAATCTATTTTAAAAGATGTATTTAAATCTGATTTGTGTAATTTATATTCTCAAACGAATGTTCCAAATACGTGTCATGATTTTAAATAACAAAATTCGTCCAAAAATCGAAAACCTTAATTGCCATGAAAATAATTAAATGGTAATAGATTAGTGTGCCAAAAAATGGTAGATTAATTAGTGACCATTAATTAGTTAGTATCTTTGAAACAAAAACTTTTATTTTGAATAGCTAGAAAATCACGAAAAGTAGATTGAGTACAATGCAAATGCAGCAATGCTATTCAACTCATATTACGTGAAATTTTTGAAGTAAAGCCTTATGAATATTAATTCTATGAAGGAGTCTTTCTCTGAAAATGGTTTTAAATTACATTACCAAACTACAATGGCAAAAGTTTAGGCCTCTGAATTTATTTTTTTTATGCTTTTCCACAATATAAAAAATTATAGTATAGTCACAACCACAGTTCAAAACTATGTGTCTAATACAATTTGACATTTTGTTTATAAAAAGAAAAAAACAATTTGACATTTTTGAGGTAAACGTAGAAGCTTCTTAATTTTCTGAGTTGACATTTGAATGATGATATAACGTTTATTTTATTTTTCTGATTATATATAGTATTTGAAGAATAAAACCTGATTGCAATTCAAAGAATATTGTAATTCTTAGTTTGGAGATGGATGTCAATCATACTGAAGTTTGCAACATATTTTAATTTGAACAGAAATTAATGATTGTGTCTAACCGAAAGCGTAGACTTTGTTGGTAAGTCATTATGTAGGAAATATTTATGTAAAGAAGAAGGGAATCAAATGATTTTCGAATGGCATGCATGACATGAGATAATTAACGTGGTACAAGTTTCATAATAGATTGGAAATAATATATATATATATATATATATATATATGGATGTTGTATGATCAATGGGCAAAGTAAACTTTAAGAGATTGATTTAATGCTAAAAAAACATATTTTGAATTTGAAGGTTTCGAATTCAAAATCCACTATTTTTTTTTGGAGAAAATAAATATAAATTTTTATGTAAATTATTTTGTAAATATTCTTTGAATTTAAATAAAAAAACTTTTTTTAAAGACAAAGTCACAAATTTATGCAATGGGACAAACAAAAAGAGGCGCAAATTTATGCGATGCATTGACATGTTTTTCCCAACATATATTTAAAAAGGATAAAAAAATTCTACGTCAAAATTCAATTAAGAAGGTATATCAACACCAAAAAGATATTAAGTCAACAATTTTAAAATTAACTGAAAAGTCAACCCATAACTTTATTATGAGATAATTAAAGTCAACTAATTAACTAAATTTGTTTCATTTTCAGAAATGTTGGATAAAAGGAAAGATAAATATAAAGAGGTATAATTCATCATAACTTCTCATACACAGAAATATACTAAAGGTCTAATTACAAATTTTGGTTCTTTAATTATCATTGTTTCAAATTGGTCTCAATAATATATATGTTACATGTCTACATGTTCCAGTGGAGTCTTGTGTACGTAAATGTTGGAGTCTTACTGAATTTTATTCCTACTTAAAAAAAAATACCTACATGGTTATTCTGTTACTAACACCATAAGAGCAAGCTTACATGGTACTTTCGTGGACCAAATTAATTCAAATAAATGATGCTAGGCTTATTTTTTCATTGATATTCTAATACAATGTATGTATATCAACATCTTAAAACATTTCTTTATGATGTAATGGATTTGAATATTCTTTACGTTTAATTACACTCTTCATGTTCATAATTTTATTTCAGAATTTTAAAATTGATTTTTAAACTAAAAAAGTTATAATTAGGTTTTTGAACTAATATATAGTTTTTAATTTGTTTCGTTAAATCTAAATAACTAATCAACACTCATATAGATGGTAACAAGATAAACAATTTTATACATTATTGTTCATCTAATAATATCCATAAATAATTTCACCGCAATTTGTGTTGTGTTACTTCCCCTTAAGAGTGAGAGGTGGAAATGGAGCTGAATTAAAGAAGGTTAAATTATACTTTTGTTCTTTTAATTTTTTATTTATTTTAGATTTCACTTTAATTCTTTAAGTTTTATTTATTTTATTTTGATTTTTTATGTTACAAACATTAGATATTTTGGTCTCTCGAGTTATTTTCTGTCTTTTTTAGTCCCTTAAGTTATAAACATCAAACGTTTGGATTCTTTATAAAAATTAATCACTTTGGTCTCTTAAGTTACCATTTAGACATTATTAGAAAGGAACAAAGTGTATTATGTTTGCTACTTAAAGGAATAAAGTTTTTAATGTTTGTAAATTAAGAGATTAAAATAAAACGAAAATAATTGAGGGATCTAAGAGAGATCAAAATGAAACAAATAAAATTTAAATAATCAAATTGAATCCTAAAAATAATTTAAGAGACCAAAAATGCAATTTACCTGTTAAAGAAGGAAGAGTGGAAATGGAGAAGGAGGAGACTGTGTAGATGTTGTCCATAAAAGCAGGAAATATAATCCTGAGAATCAAATTTAATTTTTATATAAAATTTAACAATTAATTTTGTTTGTAAAATGAAAATATATGTAGATATTATTAGATGGACTATTTCATGTAACCTAGTATGGTCAAAATCTTCTCCAATGAAGAACAAAATAGAGTGTCACCACTTAAAACAACTAATAGTCAAACCATGCGAGATGAAAATAAAAATCCACCTATTACGAAAATGTCAAGGAACAATGTTAGCGTTGTAGAAAGTTTGAATGAGCAATTGAGAGTCACACTCTAGTCAAAGTTTGTTTCATCCCTTATAAGCAGCAATATTAATACCCTTCATAGCATCAATAAGCTCTGCATGTAAAGCAAAGGAGATCCAATATTAATCTCGAAACCAACCATGAAACTTGCACTATAATCTAGAAAAATACCACCACAAGCATCCAAGGCAAGAGCACCATGAATTGCACTATCCGTGTTGCACTTAACCCAACCAAAAGATGTAGTGAGCCAATGAAGCTCCCTAATAACGAGCACCTTAGGGAATTTAGCATAAATAGACAAAAAAAAGTATAAGATTACAAATTCTTGTATAGAGATTGAAGCAACCCTATTACTCAGGTGAGTAGTCAAAAAGAAATTCACAAAGATTATATTAGAGGTAGGCAAAAGGGAAATAGACTTATTATTAAAATGAGGCTCCTTACGACAATGCTAAATAGTGAAAAAAGAATTGATAATGGCACATGAAATATCATCCTTTGTTTGAGAGGCCCGTGATTCTTCGCATATAGAGAAGATAGATCTCACAAATGCGACGTCAATTATGAGATGAAAAGTAGTGCTTAACCAAGGACACGCAAAATGGGCAAAAGAGAGATCACAAAACATATGTTGAGTTGTTTCGACAACAGAAGAGCAAGTCATTGGTAGAGAGACCCCTGCTTTGAAGATTATCATTTGTAGAGAGACGATTACCAAACATTCTCCAACAAAGCAAAGATCGAGATGGAGGAATGAAAGTTTTCCAAATTAGCTTGGCCCATTTAAAAATAGGACCACACAAATTGAGGGAATGACATGTTTCTTTAAGAGTAAGAGAATTTGAATTTGTATGCAACTACATTTATTTGTTAAGGGTCGAGAGTCAAGATGGATCCAGAGATCCGTCAAAATAACAAGGCGAATGGGATACTTGCAGATTAAAAATTTGGAAGGAGCAGCTTACCGTATTTGATAAAATCATTAACTTTAGCCTTAAGATCTTTATGAAGATTAAAAGGAATATCATATGATATGTCAAATAATGGTCAACCCATAAGTCGATCCAAAAATTTTCTTCTCTGCCATCCCTAATTTGCCAAGCAAAATTGTCCAATGCAACAAAGCACATGCCCTAATGGAAGAGGAAATATGACAAGCAATGAAAGAACTTAATGAACAACTTTGGCTTAGCGAAAAATATCCCAAAGAAGTATAAAACTCCCAACATAGTTTCAACGTAGTAGCATGATTAACCATTAACAATCTTAAGCCCAAACCACCCTGAGTCACTATTAGAGTGTAAAGTTTATGTCACGCCACATTCATTATTAGAATGCTAGCAATATACTCTTTAACACACATGCTTTAACACACTCTTTTTTAACGATTGAAATATATGAGGGTCCCACCAAATTTAAATGGGTTCCACATAACTTGATGGATCGCACATGAATTTCAACCAATAAGAAATTATGTGTGTTAGAGAATGTGTTGTTAGCACTCCATTATTGTAATTATAAAGGCTTTTTACTTTAGTTTAACTTAATAAATCTATTGGTTTATATTTGGCTGACCATATATGTAAGAAATTAGTTTGATTGTTATAATTATGTTTTTGGTTAGGCCATTTTTTATTGACTTTTGAAACATGTATGTGTATTGATAACACGTTTTTTTTTCTTGTTGATTCCAATATATGGATAGAGAATATATTAATCCATGATAAATTCGATTATAATATTTTCATATTAGCATTTTAATTATCGTTATTTTTTTGGCAAAATCAATAAATCTATTGGTTGAATTGGATTAAATCATAAACTAGTCCACACATAATAATAAATAATTTAAATGAATTTACAAAAAAAAGTATAAAAAATTATTTAAAATACACTAATCAAACGATCAACCAGAAAATTACGATATTTAGATTAAGAGAGTTATGAATTCACTCATGAGTTATCGAACATCTATAATTTCAGTGTATTTTGTGCGTGAAATTTTTTATCATTTATGTTAACAATATAAACATTTATATTATGGGAAAAACAACTACTTTACATAATTTTAAAGAATGTAGTGTAAATTATTTTAGAGATAGATACTTCTCTCATCTCCTTAGAAACATTTTGCCCTATTTTTAGAATTTTGTGGTGGCTTCTTTCCACCTTTTTGGTAGTCTTCTTACTATGCCACATCTTTGGTGGTTCTCTCCCTTATTTTTTAGGAACATACCTTTTTCCTCTTTGTTTATCTTGCTTCCATTTTCACACAAAAACTTCAACCTTTAATAAAAAGTTATTTCCTTTTGTCACCACATTACCTTTTCTTATCTATGGTTGATTAAATATATCACAAATATAACATCAAAATAAGAGTTAGTTAGGATTAATAGAGATTAGTTATATTTTTCCTATTATTATGAGGTTCATTAGTTGTTATTAACTTGATATATTTTCTCTATTTAAGATGTTCATCTCCTCTAAAATTAGGGATTAATAAAAACTCTTGATCAATGAATAGATAAGAAATATTCAGTCTTGTGTTTGGGTGATTTGTAGTTCAATATGGCATCATATTAACTCTAAGAATTTTCTTCTCATATCTTTTGTTTGCTATCCCTTTTAAGAATTTTCTTCCCTTTTCTTAGTGCCCACCATGGATAGCAAGAAACCCTTCCAATCCTTACTATTTGCATCCTACTGAAAACCCCTCATTGAATCTTGGTACCCTTTCTTTGAAGAGCAAGAATTTTTCTTCTTGGTCTCGTGCTATGAAGGTTGCCTTAATCTCAAAGAACAAATTGAAATTTGTTGATGGCATTTTACCCAACCTGCATCCAACCATTTTCTTCATGATCAATGGATCTAATGCAATAACATGGTGTTATCTTGGCTTCAACGATCAATTTCAGAGAGTATCAACAAATCCATTCTTTGGATCGATAAAGCCGTCATCGTTTAGAAAATTCTTGATCAACGATTTTCTCAACGAGATATCTTTTGAATCTCCGATATATTCAAGACGATCTCACTCGCTTCCAATATGGTACTTTTGACATCTCCAATCATTTCACTCAACTAACTTCTATGTGGGAAGAAATTGAGAACTTTCGCCCTACTCTCGATTGCACTTGTGCGATTCTGTGCACTTACTGCACCACCACTAATTTGCGCAAGTATAAAGAATAAGATAAGGTGATCAAGTTTCTCAAAGGTTTGAATGACCAATACTCTAATGTTAGATCTCAGATCATGCTCATTGATCATCTACCTTCTATTAACAAAACCTTTTCACTCGTTCTTAGTCAAGAATGTCAGTTAAATATTCTTGTTGTCCTTGATTCTCCTGTTGAAAATGCTTCTTTGGCGCTACAAGTATCCAACAATAGGGAAGACGTGGTTCTACTTCTAATAGTGGTCGTGGCTCTAACAGATTTTGTACTCATTATGTCACATATCATATAACTTATTCCCTTCAACATTTTTATACTTATCATTATGTCACACCTTACACTATGAGATTGTCTAAAGGTCATAAAACTAATGCTATTATAGTTGGAACAATCAAAATTTCAAATTCTATTTTTTTTTAAATGTTTATTATACTTGAATTTATAGTCAGTCTAATATTTGTATAGTTGAGAACAAATGTTTGATTTTGCAGAATTTAACCAAGAAGTTGATTGGTATAGTTGAGAAACATGGAGATATATATGTTCTAAAGATCTTGCAACTATTTATTCTTCTAATTATAGACTTTTTTTTTACTTTTCTTGTAATGTTGCTTCTAGTGATAATACCTCTTTATAGCATCTAAAGCTAGGACATGTTTTGTTCATAAATCAATTTCCTTGCACTTTTCTTTGGAATCTTACAAGCATAAACATAATTCTCCTTATGATAAATGTCACTTTGCAAAGTAAAAGAATCTTTCTTATTCTAATAGTAATTTTATTTCTACTCATATATTTGATATACTTCATGTTGACATATAAGGTCCATATGCTACTCTTTCAATTTATTATCATACATATTTTCTTACTCTTGGTGATGATTATAGTTGATTTACTTGGATTATTCTCATGAAATATAAAAGTGAAACAATACAAGATCTTAAGAATTTTATTTGCTACATTGAAACTCAATTTGAAACCAAACTCAAACGTTTAAGAAGTGATAATGGTATTGAATTTATTATGAATGGTTTTTTTTCTTTCAAAAGGGATCTTTAATCAAAGATCATGTGTTGAATATCCTCAAAAAAATAGTGTTGTTGAAAGCCCTCAATTTATTATGAATGGTATTTTAGTGTTCAAAATGATGTTCATCTCATTAATAGGATACTTAGGGTTATATAAAGACCCACTTACTTTACTTCAACTAAAGTCTTTTGGATGTTTGGCTTATACATCTACTATTCTTAAACATATAACTCAATTTGACACTCGTGCTAGAAAAACTAATTTCTTGGGTTATAGACATGATATTAAAGGATATCTTCTTTATGACTTAATTTCTCATGCAGGTCCATTGAAACCACAAATACTTGGTCCATTGTTGATCTTTCAAAAGGTAAGAAACCCATTGGTTGTAAATGGGTTTACAAGGTAAAATATCATGCTAATGGTTCTATTGAAAGATATAAAGCTAGTCTAGTAGCTAAAGGTTATACACAACTAGAAGGTGTAAATTATTTTGATATTTTTCTCCTCTTGTTAAAATCGTTACGATTGGAACTATTTTGGCTTTAGTTGCTATTAAAGGTTGGTTTTTAGAGTAATTAGATGTTAATAATGTCTTTTTACATGGAGATTTACATGAAGAAGTTTATATGTCATTGCCCCCTAGGATGCATCCTCCTAACTCTGTTCCTTCTCATTCTAAAGTTTGCAAATTAAATAAATCTATATATGGTTTGAAACAAGCAAGTCAACAATTATATTCTAAGTTATTTGAATCTATTTTATATATTGGTTACAAGCAATCTTCTGCTAACTTTTCTCTTTTCACAAAAATCTTTGATTCTAATTTTACTGCTTTACTTATATATGTTGATGACATTATCCTTGCAGTCAATAATTACAATGAAATTCAGCAAGTCAAATCTTTTATTGACAAACATTTTAAAATAAATAATTTAGGTTCATTAAGATATTTCCTTGATTCATAAATTTCTAAGTCTGATAATGGCATTTTACTAAATCAACGAAAATACACTATTGACCTTTTACAAGAAACTGGAACTTTAGCGAGCAAACATTCTTTGATGCCTTATGATACTTCTTTAAAACTTCATTTATCTGATTCACCTTTGTGTATGGATGAATCAGAATTTAGACGATTAATAGGGAGTCTCCTATATCTTACTACAACTCATCTTAATATTTCCTTTTTTGTGAAACAATTAAGTCAATATATTTCAAAACCTCTTCAAGTACATTATAAATTGCCTTTTAAAATATTGCATTATCTTAAAAACTCTCATGCCAAAGGACCTTTTTTTCCTACTTCTTCTAACTTACAATTTTCTAGTTTTGCAGATTCTGACTAGGCAACTTGTCTTATCACCCGTAGATTGGTAGCTGAATTGTATGTTTTTCTAGGCGGCTCCCTCATATCCTGGAAGTTCAAGAATCAGCCTACGATTTCCAAATCTAGTTCAACAGTAGAGTATCGCACATTAGCTAGCCTCACATGTGAACTACAATGATTGGAATTTCTTTTTCATGATCTTGGTATTAAGTTTCTAGCTTCAGCTTATGTTTTTTGTGACAACAAATATGCTATATACTAGGATCATAATCCAACTTTTCATGAGTGAACCAAAGCATATTGAGATAGATTGTCACATAATTAGAGAATAGCTCAACAAAGGCCTCCTCGAGCTTTTTCCTGTGCCTTCTACAACTCAAATTGCATATGTTTTTACCAAACATTTGCATAGTCCTTCTTTTTGCAAACTTGTCTTCAAGCTTGGTATATTAGATATCCATAGTCCAACTTGTGGGGGAGTATCACAAATAGAACATCAAAATAAGAGTTAGTTAGGATTAATAGGGATTAGTTAGATTTTTTTCTATTATTACGAGGTTTGTTATTTGTTATTAGCTTGATACATTTTGTCTATTTAAAAGGTTCATCTCCTTTAAAATCAGGGATTAATAAGATGAGAAATATTCAACCTCGTGTTTGTGTGATTTTTAGTTCAACAATATATGTGAAAACCAAATCGAATATAGTAGGGATATTTTCAACTTATTTATCTACTATTTCCTCTAAAATCAGGAATTAATAGAAACGTTTGATCAATGGATAGATGAGAAATATTCAATCTTGTGTTTGTGTGATTTTTAGTTCAATAACATATGTGAAAACCAAATCGAATACAGTAGGTATATTTTCAACTTATTTGCCTACTATTCATGGTTCCTTCGCCATCTACAAACAAAAAGAGGGTAAATCAATGAAAAATGGTGCAACCAGAACCACCCCTCAACCTTAAAACAACCACCAACTTGTCCTCTTGCAAAACCACAATGGTGATGTTGTGTTTTAGTTTTAGTTTGTTTTTTAATTGTTAGGTAGTATTAGATCTAGTAGTAGTGTTTAGTTTGTATTTTGTTTTTGTTGTGTTTCAAGTATGCCATCATGTATTTTTGGAACAATCGGTGGCGGATCTTGCAGAAAATATTGAAGGGGAGCGACAAATATTAACTAAAACTTTATAATTGAAATTCATAAAAGTTATATAGTTTTATCAAAGTTCAACATAACATCAATACACAATAAAAATATAATATGTGAAAAGAGACATTTACATTGAATTAAAGTTGTGCCCTTCGTTCTCCTAAAGCCTTGAAATCATCGATAATTGAATCAAAACTAAAGGTTTCAGCTATTTCTTTTTCAATATAAAGCATCATATTGTCAGCAAGAAATTCATTCTCCATCTTGTTACACAGTCTTGTCTTGATAATCTTCATTGCTAAAAATGATTTTTCTGTAGTAGTTGTAGAAATCGAAAGAGTTAAGATAAGACGAATTAATCGACCAATCAAATAATATGTATCCACCTTCCCTGTTTTTTTTAGAGCTTCACATAATTCAGACATAATTGACAAGTTATTCAAATCTGGATGACTAACAACGTCAAGAATAAAGTGTTTCAATTGAAATCTCAAATTAATTTTATCTTGATAATTAAAATCCATAGGATAAATTTTATGTACAAGAGCACATATATTATCCATATCAAATGCTTTGTAAATATCTTTAGGAACCAAACTATTGCTTAGACTCAAAAGCTCCACTATTTGCGCACAAAATCTATGATTCAATTCTTGCAATTGTTGATCAATTGTAACACAAAAGAGATTCACTCTATATTGTTGACCCACTGTGATGTGATCATGTTGACGATGAGTGCGTCCTTCGCGCTCAATGTAAATAGCATTACAATCGGGTGAACCAATATCATGTTGCTCACAAAATAATATCACATTTTTTAATAAATCATCCCAACCATCATCTCTCAACTTCTGAATTAATATTTTTGTATTGTTGACTAATTGCATTGCATTAAGTATATCTTGAGATTTATGTTGTAAAGCTTGACAAAGATGATCTGTAATTCTCATAATCTTTTTCATCATATGCAAAATCAATATAAACTCAAATGATTTCATAAGCTTATGAGCAGCATTAGCATTACCACATGTAGAATAACCTGTTCCATTTCTTCTGATATCTTGAAGAACTGCACAAGTTGGATTATACAAATTTATCATACTACAAACA
This sequence comes from Cicer judaicum, assembly GCA_037974835.1. Classification (NCBI taxonomy): domain Eukaryota; kingdom Viridiplantae; phylum Streptophyta; class Magnoliopsida; order Fabales; family Fabaceae; genus Cicer; species Cicer judaicum. The sequence continues at coordinate 4,105,801 of JBBPBS010001171.1, read as the reverse complement.
AAAGAAAAATGTGAGCTCCAACGAGTATTGCCGACTCATTTCAAATTGCAAATCTGATAATAAAAGTTAAGTGTGAAAAGAAATCATGAATAGGAAAAACTTCTCTAGAAGCAGTAACCAAAGCAAGTTGTAATCTATGTACAAAACAATGTATATAATAAGCATAAGGACAATCTTTGAGAACTAATGCTTGTGATCCATTCCACTCCCCTCTATGCAAAATTAACATCAACAATTATGCAAAATTTAGAATCCCCAATCTCTTCTCGAATATAGCTTTTCACTTTACTAGACATGATGTGCAAAATTTCCTTTTGAGTTTTAGGAGAGGTATACTTGGAATTATATGGAGCATTCTCTAGCACTACTTTTGCAAGTTCATCATTGTATGATGCTAAGAGTTATATCATTTCAAGAAAGTTACCTCTATTTTTTGATCTAGTGATTCGTCGTGGCCACGAAAAGCGCAAGCTTGAAATGTGAGCCAACGAATTGAATCAATAGAGCTTTTTTGCTGATGTGATTGGCACTATGCACATTAAAGCCATCTATGATGTACATAGATTAAACTTTGTCGGAAATTTTCTTCTTGAAAAATGCATCAATTTTCTTGTGTTTAAACATTGTTTCACTCCTAAAAAAATACACAAATTAATTAAAATAATTCACAAATTAACTAAAATGCACAACACAAAACATCAAACATGAGATATATAAAACAAAGAGATTCATGTAGGAAAGGAAATATATTTGCAATTATATGGTAATTAAGTTATACATAAGGGACGCTTGGAGAGATGTTAATTTTACTATGCAAGGGGATAGACATAACTCATAAGCTTACTAACTTTACTCAACTTCTTCCTACGTTATTGTAGACTTGTATTTGTTAGTTGTCATATATAGTTTGACCCATTACCATATTTTAATAACTTAATTTGCAATTATTTTATCTTTTAAATAATTAATCTAACATTATTATCATTCATGATTCATGAAAAATTAATTTAACTTTCAATTTGTAACTTTGTTTTTTGCTACAGATTTTTCAGCATATTTACTACAGAATAAGTCTGATAGGAATTTTCTGTAGATTCTAGAAATTCTCATAAAATGATTATTCACAAAAAAAATTTGCAGAAATTTTTTCATGAAAACTTATTTCATATGTAATTTTTATCAAAATTTACATGAAAAAAAATTCTCAATAGTAAACAACTAAATACTTTTTCATTTAGTGGAGTTTACTACATAAATTACATAATGTTAATAATAAATCATGCTATAAAATAAATAAGAATCAAACATGATATAAAAAAAATTATACGAATATATCAAACTCAGATTAAAGACAAACCACATATATTGTAAAATAAAAATAATATACAACAAGTTATCTGTGGGTAGCTTTTGTTTCAAATATCTTGAAGTTATCTGTAGGGAGCTTTTGTTTCAAATATGAATTATATACATAATGAAGTTAATTGTAATTTCTTTGTCTTGTGCATTAAAGTTTTTTTAATTGGTTGGCTTTTGTATCATGATAGTTTTAAAATATATGCCAATATTTTGAAGATAAATTTTAAATGTGAGATATAGAGTAACAATAAATTTCAATTGATTACTTACCAAAAAGCTAAGTTGATAGGGAGAGTTCAAGTGAAGAGAAGAAGCGGTAGAGAGCAATATGAACACATAGGATAGGAGGGAGAGGGAGGGAGGGACACGGAGAAGAGAAATTGAAAAGACGGGTGTTAGGTTCTCAAAACCATAAAAGGTTTGAGAGATATTTTAGTAATTATTATTATTATTATTATTATTTTAATAAAGTTTATAATTATCACTATTAATTTAATAATCTATCTTTATCACCTATAAATTATTATTTTTAAATATAGGGGGTGCCGTGACCCATGTCGCCCTTAAAAGATCCGCCGCTCAAACAATTATATGTGTCCAAAGTTAAAATTGGTTTCCATCGTTACCGACACCCTTTTCACCTATCATATGAGATCAATTGTAGTTGAAATTTATTTGCAGATGCTGGAAAAGTGATCCATAATATAATCGATATAAAGATGGTATAATTAAAATTTAGAACTTTTACCTTTTTTACCTTGTGTGAGAAAATTTGTTTGGTTGGAAAATAGGCTCTAGATCTTTAGTTTAAGTTTATCTCTTTAGTCTTTGATCCCCTTTCATCTAATGTGTTACGTTTTCATGAATGAAATTTATATTGATTGTAAAAAGAATGCAATGTGATGTGAATTAAGTTGAGATTATTTTTCTTTAGAAATGGTCACTGATTATGGGACAAAAGAATTGTTTGTCTTTATTTTTAGAAAAATGAAATAATGAGTTTTTTCTATCAAGAAAAACTCAAATTTCTAAACAGCAAAAATTCTGACTATTGTGTAGTAAACACATTATTAATAGTATATGCGGTACGTACTATAATTAGGCCCACCGATGACAAGAACGACTTGCTGTGTTTTAAAATTTGGATTAATGTTCGACTCAATCAAAGTATTTGACTATTGATTGGATTATTAAATCACTAATTAATTGACCTGTGTACTTGTTGATTTATTTTTTACGAAAATATGACTGTTGATAAAATATATATTGTGTTTGATCAAACAAATAATATAAATTAAATTACTAAATATTCTATCAAAAGAAATAAAATATATTAGTTGCTAAAATTATATGTTTCTAAAACTATATGTACAAAAGAAATGAAATATAATCAACTTGTGAATGCATCCGTAATTTATTTATCATTTTAATATATGTATTATGTATGGACCAATTGACACACTCACATACAACAAAACTTTTCCAAGTGGTTAGTCTATTTTAATTTGGTTTATTAGCATTCTATTTTAAAAATAGATAAAGTTTAGTATTTCTCTGTTGTGCTCTTAATCTATAAAATAATATTTTGAAATATTTTAAACGAGCTAACTTATGATTTTATAATATAATATTATTTAAATATATTAATTATTTATATCATTAATTAAATTAAAAAGTTTAAAAAATAAAAAATAAAAAATAAATTTTTAAAAAGTTTTATTATAATTTTATATAAATTTATTATACTATATTATTATATCATATATTATATTATTTAAAATATAATAATTAAAAAATTATAACGAATATCAAAGCTGATAGATTTTAAAATGAAATAAAAATTGATGTTAAAACAACATTCTAACGTTCAATTTTCATGCTGTCAAGTCACTCCCATGACGTATTAAAGTTTAGTTGGGTTGGGAAAGCTACCTTCTTTTAATTAATATGAAAAATATAAATAAATAATAGAATTAGACGGTTGTTATTGTGCTTGTGAATTGTGATGCATTGTATAACTATATCATTATTGAGGTAATATAAATATATTATGAAGTAAAATTAAGTTTTAATTTAATTAAAAAATATTAATATTATTAAATTATATATTGTATTTAATATTTGAATATGAGTTTTATAATTGTGTGAATCAGGATAATATTTATTATCTCTTTTAAAAAAAAATTATAAATCGACGAAAATATGATATATATATATATATATAT
>JBBPBS010001171.1:4043910-4100226 GCA_037974835.1 Cicer judaicum | reverse complement strand
CCTTTATCACATGTGTCCATTTTTATTAGCGGAAACTTTTAATTACTTCTCTCTATTAAAAAATTATTTTAAAATGAATAATATATCACTTTTAAAATATTAATTTTATTTTACAATAATAATATTATAAAATACACTAATAATTAATAAAAATAATTTGATCAAATAATTAGTTTTTTCTTTTAATTATAAAATTCTTTTGTTTGGTTTATAAATAGAACAATAAATATCATCTGAAACTAAAACATAATTATAAAATATTAAATTTAAAATTAAAATATAATATTTAACATAATAATATTGAATATTTGAATTAAAACTCACTCACATTGAATTTTTTATATTACCTGATTTTAAATAAAAATAAAAATCAATCAATAATTAGTAACATATTTAATCTAAAATTAAAATTAAATATGTTAATTTATTTTTATTTATATTTGAAAAAGGATGTAGTATGTGTGTAAATTCATTAAAGGACAGCCAGAAACATTTTAGAGATAGAGATGTCCGAGTAATATGTATTTAGGAAGTAGAGAGAATCCCAGAGAAGAAGATTCAACAAGAACAGAACTTGTCTCTAATGTTACTATTTGCAGTGCAAATTCCTTTTCCCACGCGCTCCAAAGTGCACTATATAAATAATAAACAAACTCTGTGGGACCCATTCTCCACCCACATTTTATGAAATCCACCTTTATTTCATTTTCAAATCCGTGGTGAGACCACAACACCACTCAACTGTTTTATATATTTTTTATTCATTTTTCCCCCTAAAAAAAGTGATTTTTATTTGTTTCAATTTTCTATATAAATAAAAGGTATGTGCTTAACACCCCCTATACTATAGCTGTTCATTATAAGCAATAGTGCAAAACCAAAGTTCAGTTCATTTTTGTGTCTTCAAAAGACAAAGTTTAACCCTTGTCTAATTTCTTTGTTTGAATTTGGATTTGAATTATACATAAAAAATCTCGTTGAGTTTGGAACATTTACACAAGCTAATTTCTCATGGAGTATGATGAATTTGTGTATGGTGAAAATTTTGAAATTTACGTAGTCAACAGTTATAGTGGTAAGCAAGCAACATAGGTTTTTTATTTATTTATTTTGTTTAGTCAGTTGTTGCTCCAATTTCTTTGTTTGGTTGCTAAGAAATTGAAAATGAAGCTAATTATTAAGATTTAGGAAGATCATCAAGATCTTCTGCAGATATATTTTTAACTTCAGAGAGATCCATAAAGTATTTTGTTTTTATTAAAAGTAAAGCATGCAAATTTATCTAATTATCAGCCAGTTACATTTCAGAGTTGACTTATATTAGTTTTCCTTACCTAATTTTTTTTCTTAATATGAGTTATTTGATTTGTTTTTGCAGGAAGTTTTCTTCTATATTGAGCTAATCTGTTGCAAAATTCATAATAAGATTTACTACTTTCTTGGAGTTTGGCTGCAAGTTGTTAAAATGACACAGAGAGTTGAAATTTTGAGCACTTCTGGTCATCATTGATTTGTGACAGCACGGCTCTACACATTTACTTTGTCATATTTTTTTGTTGGAGGAGTCAAGTTATGATTATTTTCATGCTAATTAGTACAATAGGACCAATGATAAAAAAGAGAGTTGGTTTGAAAATTAAACAAGCTGGTAGAGGTTCATACAGAGGAAGCTAGGCGTTTTGTGTTGTGTTGTTTGAAAATTATTGTTGGTTTGTATTTTGTGTTTCTTCTTTATTTAACAACAAAGTCCTGGAAAAAGTAGAAGAAGATGGAAGCTACTTCAATAGCACAATTGTTGAAGGGCTTTTGTGATACTAAGCAATGGCAGTATGCTGTGTTTTGGAAGCTTGATCACCTTTCTCCTATGTAAGTTTTTTTTGTTATAGAGTTGCTTCTGTTTCTATGCTCATCTGTTGTTTTTTAGAGTTGTTGTCTTTCTAAGGAATGGTTTTCAATATGTTAAGACAATCATTTTCTATTTTATTGAAGAGATTTAATGAGGTTCCTAGTAGAATTGACCATTTTAACTATCGCTGATATTTGACTCCTCTAAAATTGTAAAACAAGGTTTGATATTACTCACTTTAGAAAAGCTTAATCCGGCTTAAACTCTATGTGTCTGCATTGAAGTTCTTTTAAAAAGGTGATGATAATTGATTAGATTATTAATTGAATTTTGTGTACAAGCTTCTGTATATCCTTAATATTTCTTTTAACCTTTTTCCTGTTTTTGTTGGATAACATAATTTAGAACCTTAAGGTCAATATTCCTTCGGTCATATTGTTATAGATGTCCACCATCGCTTTTAGAATGTTACTTATCAAGAACTTGATTGAGAAACTATTTGTCCTATACATTTAATATTCTTATAATATTAGTATGTTGCATGAAATTATGTTAGCTGTTTTGGAGTAGATGTTAAATGAATAACACAAGTTTGTTTGTTTTAGGACTTTGACCTGGGAAAATGGTTACCAGAAAAGTAATGAGCCTTTGGGAAGTATGTGGGGAGACATCAGTTTCCAATCCCCGGACGATGTATATTCTTCAAGGAGTGAAGGATCCGATGTTTCAGGAGATTATTCAGTTCGACTTCTCATGATCGAAATGTCTCATCGTAAATACAGTTTGGGAGAAGGGTAACAACTTATTATTTAAAATTATTTATCACTTCAGAAAATTAAGAAAGGATTTGGTATCCTTTCCGAGTTTATCTTTATCATTTGGTATCTCTGCTGAATGAAATTAATGTTCATTAATAGAATGAGAGTGTAATACTGATAGAGGCATAGAAATTAAGATGCTTGATCAATTACAGTCTTGTTTTGTTAGAAATATTATGTATTATGGATTTATAATGATGATGCAAACTCAACCATTTTTTCCTGTTGTTACCATTCTTTCAGGGTTGTTGGCAAATTAGCTCTTGCCAAGGATCATTTTTGGGTTTTCTGTGAGGATATTTTCAACGGTAAATTGGACCCTAATTTAATTCCTGAGGTAAGATTGTAAACGTTCAATACCCACATAGATGTGAATTTTGTTTATCATTCGCTTTCAAATACTAAATAACTGCATCTTTTTGTCCAGTGTTTTGATGAGTGGCTTCTTCAGTTTGCATCTGGCATCAAGGTAAAAGATTCAGGCTTGTCTTTCATAATATTTCTGCAATTCACAAGTGCAGTTGTAGCGAATGTTAAGTTGATAATTTGAATTTTTCAGACTATTGTGCTGGTACCAGTTCTTCCACAAGGAGTTTTGCAATTTGGTTCTTTTGAAGCGGTGCGTACATTTTTTTATGTTTGGATTCTTAGATAGACAAACCGTGTGTTTTATTATGACAAGATAACATGCTCCAATGAAAATATCCATAACCCTTGTTACATTTTGTTCCCTACCTTACATATTACCTTCATATCTGCAAAAGCTAAGTCAGGTGCTAGTCACGTGTTTTTGAATTGTTTTTATACACCTATAGGGTATGTTTTATGGCCAGGATAAGAGAGACAGGGAATCGACTATCATATCCTGTCTGAATTTAGAGTTTGATGAATTAGTACGATATGATAAATTAAATATTTTCATGTTATTCATATTATTACATGACATTTTAGGTTGCTGAAGACCTGGAGTTTGTTACCAATATCAAGGAGAAATTCCATTTCAATCATTGTTTTGAAGCTAATACAACACCTTTGGACTCGGGAATCGATTATCAAGATTGGTCATTCTCAACTCTATCGCATTATTTAATGGATAGCTTGGATGAATCGTCTTCAGCTAGTACTTCTATCAATATAAATGAATCAACAACATTTCCTCAAGATAACTATTTGTTCTCTAGAGAAAATCAGCTGAAATATCTTAAAAGAGCAAATGAAAATGAGATGGTTTCCTCGTCATTTGAGATATCAACTGATCCAAAACATATCGGTCAGGTGGAGACGAAATCACATCATATGGAAGAAGAGATATGGGCTTGGTCTCACTTTGTCGACAATGATGGAAAGTTTAAAGAGACGTCGAATGGATTAAGTTCTTACTCTGAGGATAATACGACAGAGCTACAATTTGGAGACGTCGGAACCAGTCATGTTGATGTTAAGAATTTCAATGACTTCTCAACTGTTCCGTCGGTGTCAGAATTTCACAAAGCACTAGGATCTGTTGCATATAGACAGAACGGAAAATGTATATCGAAATATATCTCTGATGAGAATACATACAGTAGCTCAACTTTAATATCCAATAAAAAGGAGCATGATCATATTAGAAGTTTCGACTTTCCTGAAGGAATTGATCCTGAATATCTCTTGGATGCTGTTGTTGGCAATTTATACAGTACCTCCGATGATACTTCATGTATATCCAACAATGTTAGGTCTCTTATAACAATGCCATCAGAGTTTACTGGCTCCATTCAGCTGAAAAATAATTCTGAAGAAAGCACTGCGTTTGTGAAAAATTCAGATGTTAGAAGTGATCTTATGCTTGCGGTACCAGTCAAGGGAAAAGATAAATTTACGAATAGTTTTATATCATCTCTTGATGGAAGTTCAAGCTTGTTGATTGATGAGGCTCCACTTGAAAAGGTTAATAATCATAACGAGCCTATTAGTGGACCAAAGAATTCAAGCACGAGCAAGAAAAGAGCAAGAGTAGGTGATAAAAAAAATTCAAGGCCAAGAGATAGACAAATGATTATGGACAGGATGAAGGAGTTGAGGGAACTTATCCCAGATGGTGGAAGGGTAAGGGTCCTTTTATTTTTAGTGTTCCTGTTTTCATTTCCACTGAATTATAGAAGTTTCTGAAAATGCATTTTAAAATTTGATTGAATATTTTTGAAAACTCTGAAAAACTTAAAAACACTGTTTTCATTGTGCCTGAAAATGTATTCTCAGTAGTTAGCTTTATATGCTCTATATTACAATTAAAAAAGGAAAATTCATAATCAAAGGTTATTCAAGCCACACACTTACAAAGTAAAAATAAAAAATGTTATTAGAAAAGTAAACAGACTAAGTATTTACATTTCAGGAAAAAACTAATTGTTTGGGTTCCCATTTGTACTTTTTACATGTTTAACTTTGGTCTTATGATTTACAGTGTAGCATTGACAACCTCTTGGAACGAACCGTAAAGCACATGATGTTCTTAAGAATGATAACAAAACAGGCTGAAAAACTGAAACGGTTCGCGGATCACAAGGTACATCTCACTATGTTTATAAGAATATATATGCAAATATTACCCCTTGTGTTTACAAACCAGTATAGAAGCTGCAGAAATTTATCTTTAAGAGCCAGTTTGAATGAGCCTTTCGAAAAGCAATAGTAGGAAAAGAAAATTAAAATGATCTTTACAATGATTGTGTATTTTAAATGTTAAATACACCCTTTGGTTTTAATTATAAGAAAAAACAGAAAACATCATCCGTAAAGCCTAGCTCAACTGACAAATGCCGATATTGTTACGTTGAATATCAACTTGGGACCTTGTAGTTGTATGTGAGTTTCTTTACTATTTCATCTACCAACAAAAAAGAAATTTCATAAAACCAATTAACTGGGAAATTGAGACATTAAACACACACTAATAGTATTAAAAAGACAAACATTTTATATAAGAGTAAAAAAATCATTTAAATAAGCTTTTTCACTCAATTTTTTCAGTAGCTGCTTCATCTAACTTATATCCGTAAACACTTGTGAATTTTTAAGGGCCTTTATGTAAGTTAAAATCAAATGCATATCTCAAAGTAGAAGCTTCCATAAGCTAGAAAGTAGAAACTAATCTAAACTGTGAACCAAGATTAAGACATTGACGATGGGTGAATTGTGATTCCTCCCGACCCAATACCCTAAACACAAGAAAAGGAATTATAGAGAAAACATAACTATATAAATTTTTGGTAGAACTGCTTTATTTATACTTGACTTTGGATATATAGGTACCTGAGTGGAAAAGGCAGAAAATAAATGGCAACCAACCAGGAAGAAGTTGTGCGTTTGAATTTGACAGTGAACTATCATGGCCCATAGTTATAGAAGATCTGGAATGCTCGGACCACATGCTCATAGAGGTATGCAGGTTTTTATATTGAGATCCTCTCCGATGTGGGAGAAAGGTCTATCATATAAATGTTTTTATAATTAAAGATAAAATCAATTTTAACCGGTCTTATAACTTATACATTGTTCTCATAAGCTATTTAGGAGATTATGAAAATAAACTAAAAACTGCTTATGGACATGTCATTAGTTGTTTTTATAAGCTTTTTCAAACTGTCTCACAAGTGATTATATCAATAGATAAGTTCAAATAGACCCTTAATATGGGATGGAGGAAGTAATAGCATACAAAAATCTCATTTATTGAACTACTCAACATGTTTTTTTACAGATGGTATGCAATGAGCATGGACTTTTCTTGGAGATTGCTCAGGTGATCCGAAGACTAGACATTAAAATCTTGAAAGGGATTTTAGAAAACCGTTCAAGTACTAGCTGGGCTTGTTTCATTGTTGAGGTAGAGAAAAATATGCCTAATTATGTTACATATACTCTAAATTTGATAACATCATAGTAATTAGTTATTTTTTTCTTTGACATGCAACAGGTTCCTAGAGGTTTTCACAGGATGGATATTTTATGTCCTTTACTGCATCTTTTTCAGCTTAGAAGAAACTGTGTCTCATAAAAAGCCGACCCTTCATATCCTTGTATCGAGGAAATGTAGCTTGTCTTCAGTTTTAAATGACAACAAGCTTGGTTTTATACACTATAGAACTTTAAATAATTGTGTGTAACATGAATGCTACAGAGGTGCTACTGATTGTAGAACCAAGACTGACTAGCTTTGTAGAAATTTAAAGTGTGCTATTAAGAATATATTGCCTTCGAAGTTAGGAATTAATGTAGGGGACCAAGATAAGACATATCACCAATAAAATTCAGTTCTATAACAAAAATATGGTACTGGTTCAATTTTTTTTTAAAAAAGGACAACATCTAAATAATTATCAAGTTTATTAGTAATGGTTCAACGCACATTTATTGTTTTTCATTTCTAAATTGACTATCACTTTTATCTTACATATATTAAGGAATAAGCATAAATTAAAGAAAGAGAATAATAATTTGTGTTGATTACTATCATAAAATGGTTTTCTTTGGGTCACTACACTCCACGTTTCGTTTGGACGGGCCTTTTACAATATAATATATACTACTACTACTATTATACAATTATTATTACTGTAAAAAATAAAAATAAAATTGTATGAGAGTGCATGGGGGACCATGGCCTCTTGCAGTCCCGCCTCTACCTTTTTGTCTAACTTCTCAGCACCTGTTCACTCATGTTGAGTACATTGATTCCTCTCTTTATCCTTAATTATAAAATTCTATTTTACTTTTTCTTTATTCTTAATACATGACTCTTTTCAAAATTCTTCATAAATCAATAGTTTCTTGATAAAAATAATTAGCTGTAATAAAGAGAATTAGTATGATAATAAGCACAATATTTGCATTGGTAGTGATGGAATCTTGATAAATCTCTCACAACCTTTTCATCGTTAGAGTCAAGACAATTAAGGTTTTTATATTTTTTATTTATTTTTGGTCAACAGACAATTAACGCTCTTATTAGTCCTCTGATAATGTCTGGTGAATTTTGATAAAAACATGGGAAAAAGAATTAGTACCAGACACATTAAGAAGTCCTTTTGGCTTCAAGGCACTTCACTAAAATGATAATTTTATTGAGCTTTTTACATTTATTGTCGTATGTTATTTAAATTTCCTAAGTCCATTGTCTTATGCTCTGATATATATTTTTTTCCTTTATACTGTAGTTTTTGAGCAAATTTAGAAGTTAATGAAAAATCTGAATTGTTATTTAATCTTTCTTAGTTATTTTAGTGAAACCTTAGTTCTTTTTCAACTCATCCTTAGTAGAAGTGGTGGCCTCTAAATTTTTTTGAAGTGTACAAAGTCTTAGGCAAATGTATTATGCATATCTTAAGAGTGCCAAAAGGAAGAAAACCATAAAATAAAAGAACTAACACATCCCCCTAAGTATTAGACTTGCATGAAAGAAATATACTATGTTTTAGTTGGAGGTCCTTATTGCGAAATAATTATATGCCTATGTTTTAGATTGACGCATCAATGTTAAATTAATCAATCTTCATAATGATTTTAAACATTTAGCTTTTAGTTTTAATATCTGAATCCTTATTTTTAAAATTTACCTAAAATTCAAAAAATGGGCCTTGGTGTGAAGAAATGTCACTTCATACAAGATCACAATTATTCCAAGATGGATCACAGTGCTGTCTCCAAACAGCAGAAAACTTCTTCCATGGCACAAATATATTACATAAACATTCCTATCGAGAAATCACAAATATGATGAAACAAGACCACTGAGCTATACCCTCGGAAGAATAAAAATTGGTCTCATCCATTTAATGGTGTTATAAATTACAACAATAATCAAACACTGTTAGATCCTAACCCTTATTGTTTTTGTCAGCATACAAACTTAAAACCCTTCTCAAGTTCTCAGTTCTTCAAGTTAATAGTCCAAAGCTACAATCTAGAAATGGAAGCAAGAGGAAACCAGGCATGCGCAAATAGAGAAAGGAAAGAAAAAAATGAACAAAACAAACCAACAAATCTACATTGCATGAATGAAATGTTGACTACTTAGTAACCAACCTTAACTGTCAATCACCTTGATGCTAGTGGACGAATCACGTCAAACAGGTTTCTCAGTCATCAGTAGTGTATGCCACCAACCACAAGCAACATTTCTTGGTCGGCAACCAGTAATAGAAACTCGACAGGGAATGTTTCTGTCAACAGAATCTCCCAAACCAAGCTGTCCAAGTAGAAAATCATTAGAAATCGACTCAAATACAAATAATTACTAATTGTAATTGTTACTTCAGATATTGAGAATACCTGGCCATATTTGTTCCATCCCCAGGTGAAAAGGTGGCCATCATCTTCAATATGAAAATACAACCCATTATAGTTAGAATATTGTGAAACTATACGTTAGTAATGTGCGATTTAAAAAATTCTAAGGATCTATATAATGTAACAAAAATAGTGGCTATGCAGTTTTCAGCAAAAATACACAGAGGCTATCCAAAAATAAGCTAATCATCTAAATGTGCACAGCAGGACTAGGATTGGTTTTAAGCTGAAGCATATCATCAAGGAGCCATACCTGTTAGCAAAGCACTATGACGAGCCCCACAAGAAACTATTTTACAAAGATTGTTCTCGAATGTATCCAACAGTTTAGGTGAAGTCTGAACAAGAAAAAACTACTGTTACTACTTGGGTGACACGTGAGAAAAATAAATTTTAGGTGATCATTTTCAGAAGAAATTTACAAAATCGTGCATCATACATAAAAAGCTATTTAAGCAACAGCCATAAAAAGTAGATACTCGTTGCAGTTAGTGTCTAGATACTCGTTGAGTTCTCTAGAATGCATGATCATGTTTAAAAAGTTGTAAATGCGTTTGTCAATTTAATGTTATCCTATTCTAGAAGAAACAAAATGCTTCGGATAAATAAGAAAATTAAACGTACCTCCGGCTGATCATTACCAGTACCTAATTGTCCAAACTGATTCCCACCAAAAGCATAAATTTGACCATTTACAGTAACACACAATGTATGCCAAAGTCCAACAGCAATTTGTTTTACTCTAGTTGCCAATAAAGAAGGAACTAGAGTTGGTCTTAGCTGATCTACATTATTCCCTTGTCCACACTGAAGAAATTTTCGTGAAAAAAAAAAAGTTAAATAAATGTCAGATAACCGACTTGAATAAGTTACATAATCTTCGCCATTTCAGCAATTTTTATAAAATAGAAGTAAATCTGTTACACTAAACTAAAACCAATAAGTGAGGTCAACAGGAAGAATGCTATTAACTCAAGATCGTATTAATTGGTAAATTTGGAGTTTTAGATATGAAGCATCAAAGAGAGGTCATGTCTACTTCTGACACACTGGGCATTACCACACAAACTGGATATCAAAGTGCACCGCCAATCTGAAACACATTAAATCAGCACCTTTGGGATCAAAGAATACTTAAAGGAATCTCAATTATATTTATCTGTAAGGAATTGTAGTATTTATTGTTTGGTATACCCTTTCAGAATATTACAGATTTTGATATCTTGATGTATTGTCTGTCATATCGCACGTATGAAGTATAAGTGGTAAGCTAATCTACTTTGTCATCTTTAGGTTCTTTGCTGGGTTATCACCACAAACATAGCTGGATACTAACCTTTAGGTAGAGATGCCAACTTTTAATTGTACATGGAGATTCCCGCAGGGCTGTCCTATTTGGGATATTATGGGGGCCAGGGAAAAAGAGCAACAAATTACTCATCACATTTGCCCCATCGACATCCCTACCATTAGGACTCAGGTGATGATTAGGTAAAATCATTTCACAAGTAGGATTCCAATATTTCACAGTCCACTTCTTTCCTATGTAAAGTCTAAGCATTAGTCTTCTAATAAGGTTATCTTGTTAAGCCTTTTTCCAATATATTCATCGTATCTTTTAGTCTTCTAATCTTCCAATATATAACAAATGACACGATAAACTTCTTACAAATCACTCAAGCCTGTTGGTCTTAGAGTTGAGACACTCCCAAATGCAGACACTTAAATCTAAATGAAACAACAAATTTATCATCCAGTCTGTTGAATCTAAAAGCTGCATATATGGTCTAGCCACCACCTATGTGACATTATTCTTTTATGCTATAATAACTTTATTACCTACTGAACACGAGGATAAAAATGTCAGAGTTTTCAGCTTGTTCAAGTTCCATCACATCCTTCGCAATCAAAATAAAATGCTTCATATATCTAAGCAGAAAATTAAAGGAAAATACTAAAATATTTATGAATAGCAGACTTACCTGCCCATACAAACCCCAGCCAAAAGTAAGAAGAGCCCCAGTATCTACAAAAGCAATTTAAAAAACAGTGTTAGAATTGTTTTTATCATATCCTTCAACTACACGACAATATAGTCATTTACTAATATAAAGGATTCTGAAATCGAATTTAGCTTTTGCACCATGGGTATAAATGGCAAGTAGCTCATGTTACTTTTTAAACATTCAGAGATGCTTTTGCAAGGCTACATATGACAGTAAAATGCTGACCTGTTATCACTGCGCTATGCCGACCTCCACATGCTATTTCTGTCACATAACTTCCAGGAACATTAGAACACTGAACTCCAGCACTGCTTCCTTGAACAAAAGTTGACCTCTCCTTCCCAGAAGCAGACTCAATACAAGGTATAAGATGAGGGGATGATACCATCTTTACTCGAGAACCCAAACCTAGCTGTCCTTCGCCTCCATAGCCCCAACCCCAAACCTGTCCCACATCTGAAATATGATGCATCAGGTGTCTTGCTTTACATCAAAAACCTTCCATATCTTCATACTTCATAGAACCTACAAAACTATATACTGTAACCACAAGGAAGAGCCAACTAGACCTAGAATATCGTTATAATTAGTGCAGATATACACAAAACGATTTACCTGACAGTGCCAAGGTATGCCGCCCACCAACTGCTACAGAGGTGATTTTCACCCCATGGCCAAGGGTAACAAGAGAAGGGGAGACAACAAATAAATCTTCTCCAGATGCTTGACTTTCAGATTCCTGTTTGGCAAATGAGATCTTCCTTCGCTTTCCAGCTTCCTCTCCAACTTTCTTGTTGTCCTGATGAGAATCAGACCCACTACTAGTATTTGGGCTTTGCGGGCTTCCTGTATAACGTCTTAAATTCCGTTAGCTCCCCATAACGAAATCAGAGAACTCTTTTTTCGTTAAACTATATGTGGATGGGTAAATGATGATCAGCACCTTGCTCAGCAACCGACAAACTTTGTTTCCCAGCAACATCCTTTGGGAGGTTTCCCACAGTGATGAGATCCGTAAAAACTTTTCCAGAAGGCACGCATTCTTTCCAGCCCCATAAATAAACTTCACCATCTTCTGCACAGTAAATTCCGTAGCAAAGCATTAGTATTGTATCTTGGCTATTACTTAACAACTATGAATCACATACTACAACACAAATACCTGACACGAGACAGACATGGCAACATTGTTTGTCATAAACATATGACTTCAATTTACATATGTTCATTTTTTTACTATAATTAAATAAAATATTAACATTATTCATCACACAAGAAAATATTAAACAATATACGCGACATTTTTTCATGTCTATCCATCCAGTACCGAAAAGCAAACATGACATAATCAAATTTAATGTCTTTAACCACTCATTGATCATTATTATTTTGACACATCTTTAATCCCCATAGATGTGCCGATGTATCGAAGCAAAGTAAAAAAAATGAGACACTCGTGTGAATTGTCAACCACCAATAGACATCAAACATAGCGACGTGCCTAGTCCTATTAGTGTTCGTTCATTGCTTAACAAGATAACTTATGAGGCCAATTGGCCAAGTGGATATAATTAATGATCATAGATAACCTAAGTCTTGTAATTACAACTACAGTTTGGTATGGTGGTTAATTTGAGTATTTATAGCAATATTTTAGAACATAAATGCAGAAGTTATAAAACTATCCTGCACCATTTTATTGATACAATTAACCCTATCCTAACTTTTTTTCATCATGTAAAAGATATAAGCTACCAAGTGTTGGAACTTCCATATGGTACTCAAAAAGTGCAGCTTGATTAGGTGATGTGGATCATGGGCCAACTTGTCAACATTTCATTACACCATTACCTAAGAAGCCCAAGTCAATGACAAACAAAAACAAGCTGTTTATTATATTACTGACCTAGGCCACCATGTAATATGGCTACTGATATACTACAAACCAAATCTTATTCAACCTTCAATGTGCTAGGACCATTATTAGTAATATGAGAATTGGGAGAAAAGGGGGAAATATCAAAACCATAATTATCATTATTATTTTTATTGAGAAATATCACAATTTGATTGTATAGAGTGTTAATTATGTTTCCTTAATTATTTTTCAATCTTACATATATATATATATATATATCCATTGAATTGCCAGCATATTCAATTCAATAAAAATATATTTCTCTAATCTTGAGATGGTATCAAAGCTCCCAATTTTAGGGATCGCTTACGCATAAACCCTAGCCACCATCTTTGAAGTTTCCTTTGTTTTTCCGCCTTCATTGTGGTATTCTTTTGGTCCTTCACAGCTCTCTTTGTAGTCACTCGGGATTTCTGTCCCTATTCATTGCGGCTCCAAATCTGTTACTGTTCACGGTTACGGCACTGTTCATGCTGCTGCCCTGTTCAAGTGTTTCTCTACTTTCCGTTGCAAAAACAGAATCACTGCTCCCACCAACAGGACCACTGGCAGAAACCGTGCAGAACCCAAAATCCCACCTCAAAGGACCAATCCAAAAGAGTTACAAATGCTATCATCCACCATCTCATAAATTCTATGTCTCCCAAAATGTCACCTTCCATAAAAAAGAAAATTACTTCAATCAAACTCATCTTCAGGAGGAGAATACAAGTAAGGAAGATGAACCTAATATGAAGATGCGCCTTTTCTACTTCTTGACTTGACTCTCGAACAAGAAGCTGAGACTGAAACTAGAAAGGACAATGTTGAGACTAAAATTGATTGTGAAACTAGAAGGGACAATGTTAAAACTAAAATTTATTATGAAAATATGAAAATAAAATGCTAGTGTAAGATATGGGAAGAATTGTATATACAAGCAGAATAAAAGTCATTCATGAATCTAGTCATATCCAAAGTTCAATGACTTTACATGAGGAACCAGAATCCAGTTCCAATTTCCCTTAGAAAAGAGACTAAGACATGTACCAACAAGCCACTCTACCCTCTATCCAACAACCTGTGCTTTAAACAATTTTCACCTACCCATAAAGTCTTCCTCACAAGTCTGAGCACTACCACTACACCTAACTCTCCATCTAAAGCATTGTCTAACATAAAATAGAAACAAGCCATGGACTTAGAAATGCAAATACAAGACAAAAATAATACTTGGAATTTGGTTCTTCTACTAAATGGAAAGAAACCTATAGAATACATGTACATATACGTTGTAAAGTACAAGTCTGATGGATCTATTGAAAGGTACAAGACAAGGTTGATAGCCAAAAAGATGCACTCAAACATATGGGTGGATTACTCATAAACATTTACTACAGTAGCAAAAATGAATACCGAAAGGGTAATATTATATTTAGCAGTTAATTACAATTTGAA
This sequence comes from Cicer judaicum, assembly GCA_037974835.1. NCBI lineage: Eukaryota > Viridiplantae > Streptophyta > Magnoliopsida > Fabales > Fabaceae > Cicer > Cicer judaicum. Next base: position 4,085,871 of record JBBPBS010001171.1, on the reverse strand, counting down.
CTTACACCAACTTAATGTAAAAAATGTCCAAAAGATCTTATAGAAGAGATTTATATGGACTTAACTCCTAGATACGATGAACGTATTGTTGTCAACGCCGTTTGTAGGCTTAGAAATGCTCCATCCGACTCAAACCGTCGCCAAGAGCATGTTTTGAGAGATTTACTAGACTCATGGTGGGTTTGGGATTCAATCATAGTCAGGAAGATTATACCCTCGTTATCAAACACTCTGAGTCAGGGGAAGTAACAATGTTATTGGTATATGTGGATAGCATTAATGTTATTAGTGTTGACAAACACGAACAACTTTTAGGATAACACCTAGCCAAAAAATTTGAAATTAAGATTCTAGAAAAATTGAAGTGTTTCTCTTGAGAAACAGGAAAAACATCACTAACCTTTTGAAAGAAACCATCAAGACAACATGCAAGTGTGCAAGCACACAAATAGATCCAAATTTGAAGTTGAGGAATTTAGAAGAAACCATAGCATGAGAGTTCAATTGCGAAAATTCATAGAAAATTATTTTGAAAAGAAATAAAGAAAATAAGAGAACAATAGCTCTATTTATAGAGCCTATTAGAAGCTTAACTAACTAACTAATTCCTAATTGACTAACTAAAACTAACATAAATTATATTTTGCAGCCGTTTGAATTACAATTGTTCCAACATTTAACATAGGAAAAATGAAATCTAAAAATAGATTATGGCACTAAAAATCCAAGAATTCGTTGGGTTTTATGTCATGTAACAAGTCCAAGAGGGGGAAAAAGTCACGGAACAACCTCAAGAAGGGAAAAAAATGCAGCACACAAATGGACAAGTTGAAAGCCTAAGATGTCGTCCATTGAGATGAAAGAAATGTTGGATTTTTTTATTGGAGGTACGTGATAAATCTTGAAAAAAAATGATAAAATTAATGCGATGAAGATTGAATAAATATATTCTAAAGCCTATATATCACACCAAACTTTAGGCTCGATTCGCCGCTATCAACCTATATATATTAAATGTAAACGAATTAATTGACAAATTCTTTTTAGAATAGTTTAAAATCCTTAAAGTTAATTGCACATTCACATCAATCTAATTGATCAATGATAATTTACAGAATAAACTTTTTTCATTGACTCTTGTACACTAGAAAAAAGAAGAAATGATTTAGAACTATTTTTGACATAGATTTAACTCATGTAAACATAAAATTTATCTTATCTTTTCTGCCTTTAAAGTATTTTTATTAATATAAAAGTTCATACCAATAAAAAAATATATATTTAAAATAAATTGTAACCTTTGGTAACTTAACAACATATGCATCGATTTGATGGCTAAGAAATGCATTAAATCCAAACATTACAATCACTTGACCAAGTGATACATTAAATTATTTCATTTTGCTATATTAATATAGCTATTAAGAAATTCTAAATATATTTGAAAAATTCTGATCGCAATCCTCTACCATTTTCAAAATATATCTAAATCCACCATTCTGAAAATTCCATGATTTCTAATAAAGGTATTTTAAGATTTGAACCATTACTTAGTAAATTATATTTTCACTCATCCCCGAATAGATTGATATAAGATTTGAATCAACCATTTATTATAATAAATGTACATAACTCACACAAAGTCTCGGTATCATTTATCGAATTATAAAAATAATACATTTGATAAGGTTCTGCATTTTATATCCTTTTCATGAGAATTTAAGAGTGAAGTCTTTAAACTCTATGAAATGACCCATTTCATTCTCGTGTAAATGAACTATATTAAAAATGCACCCATAATTATCATTCGAACAAATATATGTTATATGTCCATTAAGAGATAATCTCATCCTACTACATTTATTTTATGGTCTAAGTATTTTTACTCTTTGAGGTGAATCTATTATTGAGTATTTCAATCACTCTAATATTGTACTTTCATCATTGAACTTAAGACTTGATGTTACTCAAGTGTGAAATGATCGTTTTCACTATTAAGGATTATTTAGATATGAACTTTTATCACGTCCCTAACGATATCTTCAACATCATGTCCTATGTCAAATTTTTGTCAAATAATCTGCAAAATTATAATCAATTCTTACAAACACTATGAATATCACTCAATTAAATTATTTACATAGTTATGTCTTAAACCAAAATGTCTAGATTTTTAATTATATATTTGTCTATATGCTTTTGATAGTGTGAATTGACTATCACAATATATTAATGCTTGTGCCATTTACTTTGGTCAAATTGGCATCTCATATAACAAATCACTTAGCCATTCGACTTCTTTACTATTTGCAACTACAGCAATAAATTTTGCAGTCATGGCGGTGTCAGCAATGCAAGTTTATTTCTTTGAATCCCAAGAAACTACACCTCCACCAAAGTTGAAGATTCATCCACTTGTAGAAACATGATCCACAACTAAGTTACCCAATTGACATTTGTATATCCTTTAGTTTTGAAGAATATACACTATAGATTAAACTAAAGTTAATTATTCCTTTCAAATGTTTTAATACTATATTAATAGCATGTCAGTGTTATTTATTTGGATTGTTTGTATAACGACTTAATCTCCCAGCATATGATATATCAGGTCTGATATAAGTCATGACTTACATCAAGCATTCGATTACCTTTGAATAATCTAGTTGTGCCATAGGACATTCTAAATTAACATTTTGATCAAATGCGATAGAAATATATTTACAATCAAAATTATCAAATTTATTTAGCACTTTCTCAATATAGTGAGATTGTGATAAACCAATATTTACTCGCATCTGCTTCACCTAAATATTTCATATCAAAATATTTTATAAGAAAATTTTAGTTTATTCTACCTCATCTAAATTAGTACAAAAGACTAAATATCATCCACATATAATTAAATCATAACACCATTTTTTATTTTTTAGTGTTGACCAACTATCACCAAACCATTACAATATTTTCATTTAATCTCTTTACATTCTATCACATACAATTAATAAGCACCTCAATTATCACACACACAATAGAAAATAAACAATGAATAAAATCATTAAGATTTTCTGTTAGTTTCTTCCATGAACATTTGTCAACTTACAATAATTCAAAATAAATCCAAATTATTTTCAATATCAAGGCAAACAACAAACCAATTACTATCATGCACATTCACTATATCATCCATTCTAAATAAAAATAAATTTCTTTCATGAACCAATTAAAACCCTACTTGATATTTATGAAAGCTAATTACACTCTTTCATACTACACTAATACACAAGCATGCATCATAAGTCAAGTCAAACATATGAATACTAATAAAATCACATACTTGTTAATATCAAAACAAAAAGCTGTTGTAGCACTACAATTATGAGTATTTTATAAAAACACAAATATTTAAAACAATATAAACTTTATGATTTACACCATAGTAATTAACTTCTATGCCAATTTTGTTTCCAAAATTTTGAGATTCAATATAATTTTTACAAAATATTTTCATTCCAATTTTGGCGTTTTATTTTTTTTGTCCGGACATAAATTGATTTTTAATCATGTACCTTTCACTATAATCATAAATATGCGATTGTTCATCTTTTTTAAGGAAGCCACCCGTGTTCAAAAATAAATTAAAACCAAAATCAAACCTAAAGATTATTGGACTTTGTTGAAGGTATGCTCCGAATCGTGAACAAGAAGATGATGATGATTGCATAAATAAATTCCAAATTGTGTGTATCACAATAAGCTTTTGGTTTAATTTGTTTCCCCCATATTGAAAACAAAGAGTTAATTGACGAATCCCTTTCAAAAAACTTTAAAATCCTTGAAGGAAATTGCACATTTATAATAAATTTATTGATCAACGATAGTTACAGAATAAAATTCTTTCATTTACTCACTTGTACTAGAGAAAAGAAGAAAGACATACAAATATATTTGTCTGATATTTAACTCATATGAACATAAAATTTATCTTGTCTTTTCTGTTTCTAAAATATCTCTATTTATTGAAAAACTCATATTAATAGGTGAAAGAAAATAACTTTTAAAAGAAATCGTAACATTTAATAACTTAATAGATTTATTGACTCGATAACTAACAAATGCATTAAACCCGAACATTGCAACCACTTAACCAAGTTATTTAATTTTGCTATATTAGAGAAATACAAATATGTTTTGAAAATTGCCTCATAGGAAAAACACGAGAATGAAAGGATTCACCATGACCAAGAGAGGCTGAAGGTGATTTCTGTCAGGATCAAAGATGGTGAAGCTTTTTCCAATGAGCCAAACGTAGTAATTTACAATCAATATCTGTGATTTCTACTTGGCAACAAACCGTAAGGGTGCTTGTAGGGGCATGGTTGCAGAAACAACATTTTCAGATGTGCAATGTTCACGTAACGTTTAAGGATGTTGGTTGGATTCATATAAGAATGATCTACCTTATAAACAAAACATATGGTTCATTGATTTTCCGTATAAACATTTATTATATGTTCCTTTTTTATCCTGTATTGAATTAATCCTTCATATAATTTATGTTATTACAAAAACATTCGGTCTCAAAAGTATGCATTGCTAAGAGTAGTTGGCAAACAGAAGAAAACATCTTACATCTTTATTTTTAGAACTAGTATTAATTTTTTCAAACATCTTTACAAGTAAAAAAAAGTCCATTAGTAAAAGAAAGGAAAAATGTAGAATTTTTAGAAAGAAAAATATCAATCATGTGAAAACATTTGCCCTCCAAAATATTTTCAATATGTCCAATGAAAAGAGTAACATGAAATTAAACTACAATCGACCAACACGCATAAATCAAATAAATCAACCAACACTAAAAATCTAATCACATAATCAACCAATAATGATGAAAGAAAAAAAAAATCCAAAAAATAAACACTGAAAACTAAAATCACATAAATGATAAATCAACCAAATCACTAGAAATATAACACAAGAAAAAGAACTCAAAATCAACACATGGACAATCAAAAGTCAGAAATTAGGAAGACTAACACAAATTGCTATCACGTCTCAGAAACACTAAAACATTCATCCTACAATAAAGTATTTTCTTCTTTTTCTCCCTCTTTCTATATTTCCTTTTTATTGCTAATTGACTTTATTATTTCATTTAGAATATTCTCAATTTACAAATAAACTCTTTACTTGTAAAATCGTTTGGCAATACTAGAAAATGTAAGATGTCTGTTTGTTAACTACTTTTCTTAAATGTCATTGTAATCAACGCATACTTTCAAGATTGACTGAATTTTTAATAACAAAGAAAAAAATAAGCCTCTAATAAAAATTCATAAGAAAAATCAGCATAGCTTTGTCATACGTGGACAACCTTTTGACTCTATTGTAGACTAGTTGATGCTTGGTTCTTATCATGCAAATGATCTTTATCTTACCCGAAGTGAAATTCGATAAACGAAAATTTCTCAACTTTATATGTTTCGTCAAACTCACGATTTCTATCGCATTCAATGATTTTACATGCCAATCGCGAAACCAACCGAGTTAGTGCAAAAACGTTTCAACAATTGAGAGCCAACCAAAATTTGCAACCTGAAAATTGAACTTATGATGTTGCTGCTCAAAAATTAAAAACCAAATACTTAATAAAATTAAATTAATCTTAATATATAATTATTAATAGGATAAAAGAAATTTCCTAATTTACCATTAAAAATATAATTTTAATTTTAATTCTAATTAAAAAATATAATTTAAATATAATTTTGTTTTCTATAAAATTATTGACTTTGTAAATTTAATCTCTATAAAAACTTTATTAGTTTTCAGTCTTTCATATTTGAGCCGATAGCAAAATTACACCCTAATCCCTAATATCAAATTTTTCCTGATTTAACTGACAGAAAGTTAACGTGTACATGTCATATGGAAATTTTAAATGGTGGCAACCACATGGCCCATCCCCTCCTCCTACTTCTCGTTCCCTCCTCGTCCAATTTCTCATAAAATCATTATCATCCCCCAACTTGTGAAAAAACACTAAATTAGTGAGAATAACTTTACGAACTTTTATACTATAAGTTCTAAACTAGGGTTTTGCCTTTGCTGAACACACACTATACAATTTAGTCAAAGAGGTAATTTTGTCATTTTATATTAATTTTTGAAAAACTAACAATAAGAATCAAATAAATTTTAAATAAGAACAAAAAACTAATAATAAATATTTAAAATAATTATTCAAAATATTAATTTATTTTGCTACAAGGCTAACTTTAACCTTTCATTTGATTTTACAATTAGAAATTAAATTTTAAATCTAATAAATAATCAAAATATTCAAAATAAAAAATTTATCTGAAAACTATAAAACTAATTGAAATTAATAAAAAAAAATAGTTTCTAAAAAAATATATAACTTTGTCACATGGACAATTTTTCCGTTTTATTTAATATACATTTCTTCATACCATTATTTGTATATATATAACATGATATAATGCTTTCTAATTTATAATTATATACAAATCAAACATAGAACAAGATAAGAGCTTATCTTATATTATCCATATCCAACTCTCTTAATTAATCAACCAGACTCTAAATTTGTCATACTCAAAAAATGCTCAAGGTTATTGACTCAATAGACCTAAATCAACCTCTCATATATTAAGCTCTCTCTATTCTAGTTAACCATTCAAAATGTCTTATTTTTTGACAAATTTCAGATAAATTTAAAAATATTTAATTGTTAATCTCAAATAAATTTAAAAATATACCAAATAATCACAAAACCAAATATCTTTGATGAGAATGACATTCCCGATTATTCATATCTAAGAAACAATCAAAAACGTAACTATACTTGCTAACTAGAAAACACAAACTATGGCATTGAAACCTGAGACCTGACACGACATGCAAACCAACACGTCAACATGCAAACTGACACGTTGACCCTGCTCATGCAAACAATATAAAACATTGACACCAAAACACATATATTTATTTATTATACTATAATTAAACTCGACATTGCTCATGTAAAAAGTATAAAACATTGACACCAACACACATATATTCATTTATTTATTATATTATAATTAAATAAAATATGAACATCATTTGTAAAATATCCAAACTGAGAGTAATATATATATATATATTAAGGTAGCTAGTTTTTCACATCCATTTATTTACTATCTAATATCAAAAAACTAAACTTGTAGACGTGTCATAGATCCTACCAAAGTGTGTTAAAGCAAAGAAAATCAAAATTTAGAACATTTGTCTAAGGTATCAAACACTGAAATATATTGGAAATAGCGCACTGAAACATATTGGAAATAGCAACCTTCTGATTCTTGAGGTGTATGTGTTTCATAGCTTACAAATACTAGAGTTGATCCACTAGATAAGCAAAAGTTGATCCAAAATTATACACAAAATTGTCAAAAGTTGATACCATCATGTACCCAAAAAGAAAAGAAGCTACATGTTACTCCATACTAACAATTATTATAATTTTCGATGATGCTGGGTACAACTTATAGAATTTTAATGTAGATTAAGAGAGAATGGAGAAGAGGGATTAATTTGGTTTTGTAAAAGGAGGAACTAATTTGGATCTGAGATTCATTTGAGTAATTACTTAAATTTATAGATACCTAAGTGTATTTACTTTAACAATAACCCTTTAACAAGCCTTCTCGGTGATTCTTGTAAAAGAAAAAGCCTTTTATATGAGAGCAACAACAATTTGCTAGGCTTTATGCTACATCAAGCTTAGTTTTTCCCATGAAAAATCTCGATCACAGAGGTATGAAAGTAGACAAAATTCCTAATTCAATTATTTACTTCTTAAGTAAATTCAAGCAATTCAAATCAACAATTATTTTCTATCTGTTTTTCAAATTTCAAATGTTATTATGTACAATGTTTTTCAAATGTTATTCTAAACAAAACTCTACAGAAAAAGGCTCATCATTCATTTACTCTTCAACTAAACTTATTAGAAAAAACAAAATATCCAACACCCAGGAAACAAACATTCTAACATTATATTAATTTAACACAAAAACTTCTTCAAAACCACAATATAGAAACAAATAATCGCAATGCATCAACATAGGAATAACTAAAGCAGGGCCGGCCCAAGGGGAAGCCACTAAAAACCATTAGATCTTAAATATTTTAGACCAGTAAGACCTCTTTTACATCTCATTGTTGGGCTATTAGACTAATTTATTTAGGAACTAATATTTAGACAATTGTTATGAAAACGCAAATAAGCAAAATACAAATTTACAATGTCCATATATTTATGTTGAACTTATCTACTATTTATGTCAATTATTTATCTGTTTAATTATATTACCTATTTTATTTAAAACAATATTTTAAACTTGAAATAAACTTTTTATATAATTATTTGTCTATAAAATATAGTAGAATCTCAAGAATAATTAGGGTGAACAACAAATGTTTGCTTTATGCCTCAGATTACTTTGGGCCGGCCGTAAAGTCTAAACTAAAGAAGCAACAAGTTAGAAGCATTACCAGAGACAGTGGCACAGTGAGCCCAACCAGCAGCTGCTTTCACCACTGAAGCCTCAGTGGGAAGCTTAAAAGACCCTGGAATCTCCTTCAGAAAAACATGCATCCAGAATAATAAGATGCAAAATCAATTCCAAACAGCAAATTCATACCAAAACCAACCCTTTATATTAGAAGACCAACTGCATTACCCCATGCTTCCCTGACATCAAGTAGCTCTGGTTTTCATCATCCGCTGATCCCCACGTTAGCAGCTTCCCTTTCTCTGCAAATATCACACAGCAAACACAAATAGACACTCTCTATCAAGCACTGACACCATAACCAAACATGTCACTTGTAGTTATAGGGATGCATCAAGATACACCAAACAAACATGACACTGTCAAATTTATCGTGTACAACCGTAATTTTACAAAAATTACTACAGGTAACTTTTAAAAATAAATCACTGTGGCTAACCATTATTCTAACGAACTCACCCTGATAACAAAGATGCACTCATTAAAATCAATGGAGTTGGTTCTTGAAAACAATGAAACGACAGATTCTAATGAGCAAAAGAGAAAAGTTAAAGGATTTGTTATTCACTAACTTAGATCTACAAATTTCTTTGAAATGAATTATTATAACTTTTCGATCTTAATTTAGTCAAAACATAGTCAAAGTATGGTTAATGAATAAGAAATCAACCTGAGATAGCCACGGCGAATCCACAACCACCACCGCAAACGTCCTTCCACGAATCTCCGACGAGTAAAGGATCGGTGAGACGAACCGGCGTCGGTGAAAGTATCGGAGCTTTCTCCGACGATGCTCCCGGAAGGTAACCCCACATAAACACCATTTTTTCCGTGGAATCTTCCTCATCCATCATCTTTTCATCTTCAACGACTTCGTTTCCATTCATGGCGATGAAACTCTCCGATCTGAAAAACGACAACTCGAAGCACGAAACGCAGAAAAAAGATGAATGAAACGACGCCGCGCCGTGTTTAATTGGTATGAGGTATAGAAAGGTTCGTTCGTAAATATGAAGGACGAGAATGATATGCGTATCAATTACAAGGCTAAAGATGTTGCCACGTAGGATGATGAAGTGGAAATTTGATAGGTGGCAAAATCTAGACCGCGAGTATGGATTGTTTATTTGAATGGCACGATATGGCATGGAACATTCTGGAAACTAGTGGGGGACCATTGTCTTGCGTTTTTCTATGTGTCTCGTTGAAGTGACGCGTGTTTGGTTATTCTTTTTTTATTTCTTCGTGTCTGGCTATTCTTGAGTATTTTATTTTTGTATTTAAAATAAAAAATTAGGCAAATCATTTTTTATGCAACGATGATTATCATTACGAAACGTAATTATCTACTTAACATCCCTTCAATTGACGAAAGGTTACGATCATTCCAGAAGTTACTTACTAGAAATTTTGAAAACATAAAAAATGTAATTATTGTTATGACACACGTTAAGTGATTTAAAATTTCGTTTAAAAAATTAATTTAAAATCAGAAAATTTTTACATTAAAAATAATCAATTTTAAATTATTTTTGTGCAAAATTTTAACATATTTGTAATATATTATATTACACATCAAATACAATTTTTAATATATTTTTTATTTTTAATTTATTATATTTGATTATTTAATAAATATATTTGGGATATTTGTTAACATTGATAAAAAAAATACATTACTATAATGATTCGTATTACAGTGCAAAAAGACATTACTATAGTAATTTCCACTTATGAACTATTTGTTTGATCTTGCACTAAAATATATACGAATCGCAATGCAAGACAATACAATTTTCAAAAGAACCTAGCATCGCAGAACGAAACTTATATTTTTTATCTGTATTTAAAGTTTTCATCATTTCTTTTTTATTTTCTCTTTATGAACCCTACAAAATTCTAGATAAACTTAAAAGTTTTGTTTTTTAATTTTGGTTTTATACTTGTCATAAGAGTACCGAAAAACACATAAAAAAACATCTCTTTATTAAGGTAAAGTTGTAATTGTTTGATTTCACTCACTTTCATTCTTTCTTTTGTCATACATTACTCTATGAGGAGGTTAGATTTTTCATCGCAACTGGTTTCCTACAGTCACATAGTTGGGACATTTGATCATTTGATATGAACTTGAATTTAAATCATCGATCGAACAACTACAAATATGTTATATGTTATTGCGTCAATTTCTTAACTACAGTCAATCAAGGTCTCTCTACCCGACCATCCACTCCTTCCTTTCTTCTTCAGTATATGTGTATGTTGAATGAAAATAGGGAAATAATGTGTCTATGTTTTATTGAGGAAACAATCATTTTTGGTCCATGATTGTGTGACATATTGTATGTTGAATGTATTAAAATTACAAATGCATTCACAAGTGTCTTTTTTATTAGTTATTTTGATCCTCATATTAGTTTTTAGGTCAATTTATAAACTAGTAGTTAAATGTATTTTTTATTGATCAACTTAGTTCCTATAAAATTACTAATAAAAAGGCATTAAATATGTATTTACAATTTGAATACATTTATGCATTATAGAGACTAATATAGTTGTTTATTATTTTTTTATCGTAAGATGTACGTATATTTCTTTCTATAGTTATTATAATATTTTTAATATAAAATATTATGTATGTATTGTTTTTAATCTATAACAATTTGAAATATAATAATCTGTTAATCAAATTATATTTAATTGAATAAATATAACCATTAATCATTAATCAAATTATGTATCCAATAAATTTTCTGTTTTTAGATTTAAACCATATACGATAAACAAAAACTACCAAAACATTTTTTGTTTTCTCATCTCTAAAATATTACAAAACAACTTTTCTTTTATTTTTTTTCTTAAAATAAATAGGCCCAAAACTATTTTTCTCAACTTTTTTTCTTAAAATAAATTCCAAAACTAAATTTAAAGAATCAAACAGACCTAAACCTCTCTTTAAGTTTCAAAACATCAAATTGTCTTTTTTTTTTTTTAATTATTAATTGTTAGAGACTAAATATTTTTTGTAGTTATTAACGATGAGTAGGGTTGGAAATATGTTAGACTTGTCGATAAGAGTTTATGGTTTAATCTATGTTAGACTGAAATATGACCAAACAGTTTTTTTAAGTAGACAAAGTTAAAGCTTTTAAAAAGACCTATATAGTAAAAAATGTCATGTTACAGGTCATGTAGAAAAACCTTTTAGATTTATCGGACCGACTTATTTAAATAAATATAAATAATATTTTTATTATTACTATAATTATTATATTAAATTTTGATATTTTTGTTAGATATTTAATTTTTAGTAATTTAAGTATATTAAAGTTATTTAGATTTTGACATATTTAATATATTACAATAAAATAGAATTGAAGTAGAATGTCATATAAAATTATAATTTTAAAATGTCATATATCAAAATAGAACTTGACATATTAACATATAGTTTATTTAACAATATATTTGATTATATATTCAAATATGTTAAAATAAATAGACTTTTAAATATACTAACATATCATACCTGACTTTTATCGTAGTGAAATTTAGACCTAATAATTAAACCTACAATAAATCACAAGTCTAACATGTACCTTGAATTTTTTATAGGTAACTAAGGCCTTGAAAAACTTACTAAACCTAACCTTTTCTCTCTCATAATAGTGACTAAGGGGCTGTGTTCTTTTTGAAAATATTTATTATTTTCATTTCTTAAAATTTATGTTAATTTTATACGCTAATAAGAGATAATAAATTTTTGAAGTAAACAACTACATAGATTATTAAAAACAATAACAATATAAATTTTTTATTTATAATATTCTAAAATTGTATTTTTTTACTATCATTTTATGTTATATCTAGAACAATTATTTTTTAAAAAAACATCTAATGAAACTAAAATTTAAAATTTAAGAAATGAAAATAAAAGATGTTTTCACAATATAAACTGTCTTTAAATTTTTTCTTATGATGTTTAAGTAGAAATTAAACTGTCCTAATGTTTTTGGAGCAAATTAATCTCATATTAAAATGAATCTTCATTCTTACTTTTTTTTTCCTCAAAATCAAAGAATTTTTGTTTTATGGAGAGGGGAAAGAAAAACTCCATGCATGGTGGCATTGGCTCATATATACCTGCCCTTTTCTTCATTTATTTTCCATTTAAGTTATTCTCTAAGTCTCACTCAAACAAACAAACGCTTAGAGAAAAAAAAAAGTTAGAACGACAAGAATTTTATGTTTTAGCATATCCATGAAAAGTTAAATTAAAATTAAAATAGGATACATTTAAGAACAATCAAACTTCTTATCAATTATGAGACAAACATGCATGATGCATGGTCCAAGGAACCAAATAAGAGAAAAACTAGGATAACATATTCAAATTCAAATACAATATTAGTTAATATTGCAACAAATTATAGGATAAAAACTTATGAAAATTATCTAACTTGATCCAAAGAACCTTTTCTCTTTACTTATAGTTGATTGAAATAATGCTAAAAAACTTAATTAGTGAAACCTCCATCTGCAGCTATAATTTGTCCAGTGATGTATGAAGCAACTGGAAGACAAAGAAAAGCAACCAATCCTGATACCTCTTTAGGTTCTCCCACACGATTAATGGGTGCTTGTGACACTATATCCCCTAGAGTATTAACGACTTCGGCAGATTTCTATAACAAGAGTAGTTACCGTAGAGATCATTAGCTTTATATAGCCAATCTATAACAAAATGACTAGTACAAATGATTTATAATAAGAAAAAAAATAGATTTTTTTTAAACAAAAAATGAAAAATTGTTATTGATAACAGTCTTTCTCAAAATAATAGTCGGAGTTGACAATTTCATACAAATTAAAAAATTAATGATAAATAAATGAAAGGGAATATTAATTTTACCAAACTATCTATATTAATTATTAGTTTATTTTCACTATCATAAATAAAAAAGTGAAGAACAATAAATTAATAAATTGAGAATGATGTACACAACAATAATTATATAATACAATTAGAATAAAGTTATTAAAGTTGTGTTGAAAATCAAAAGTGATAATTATGTTTAAACAAATTTATTTTATAAATGTGACAATTATTTTGGGATGAACGAAATATTTTATAACTGAGATTTAAACAATATTCTTTTGAAGTTTAATGTGCAAGTTATTACCATTAAATTGACACATTGTGAACAATTTATAAAAAAAAAAAAAAACATATTATATAAAATCAAATTTAAGGTTTAATTATTCTCCCCCATTTTTTGTCCTAGGTTTCCTAAATGAGACCATATATCTTCAACTCGTAATTTTATATCCAATAACTTATCGAGATACTAATGTAAGGATCACTATGAAGTTGTTGATTAGAATAAAAAGAAGGTCAAGAAATCATTGGAAGAAGTTAATATTGCTGGGAATAATTCTTAATCTTCCACCCAAGCTAAATCTTCAATCACCTCTGGATTTGATCAAATATTGAGCATTTTACGTGAGAAGGAAGAAGTTATTCCAATGATATCAGAATTACAAGCTTATTTTGATGAAAATGTTTATAATCTTGTGGGGATAGCAATTCCTTTAATGCTTTGGAGTGGTGGATGAACAACAACTTGAAGTACAAGATATTGTCAAAGTTGGCTGCAAATATACTAACTATTCTCATCTCAAGTATTCTCATCTCAAGTGTGGCATTAGAGTCTATATTTAAAGTCTAGAGATAAAGTTATTAATGAGTTTCTTTCTAGAGTGAATCAATAGAGCAACTCATTCGTGGGGGAGATTGACTTTGTCATAAGTTTAACATAAAAAAAAAAGTCTAATGTAATAATATTTTTTTTTAATGTTTTTTATTTTATATTTTAAATAACAATAGTTTGAATTCATTTAATTTATTTATTTTGAAGGTGGAGGAACAACATGAATTCAAGATTTGATGCAATACTTTTCCACTTTATGGATGCTTCATTTTTTAATTGTCATATCTGAATTGAAATATTGTTTATGTAATGAAGTTTTATTTTATTTTTTTATTTTATTTATTATGCTTTTTAAATTGATTTATGTAAGACTTAAATCATATTATAGTTGAATTTGACGGATTGATTATTTATTTAAAATTCATGATCTTGTTATAAAATTATTGAATATATTTTTTAACTTAAAGTTTTAAGGCCTATTTATTTTAATATAAAAAAATAAATTTTTAAATCGACTTTCAGTCTTGATAGATTTTTTAAAAGATCAAACATGATTTCAAAAAATGACCTTTGATAAGTAATTAGATCAATTTTAGACTTCAAAATTTTGAAAAACACCAAATTTATTTAACGAAAGTCTTGAGCCATTTTGCACCCTTAGATACACGTACCAAAAAATGATCACATATCTAATTGTAATAGTTATTAAACTCTAAATTGGGAAGTGAATAGATTATACCATTGCGTTTTCCAAAAGTAAGGTCTTCACAGGTCCAGGTGCCACAGCATTAGCACGAATATTATCCTTTGCCCATTCCAATGCCAAGTTCTTGGTTAACTGATTCATGGCTCCTATATAAAATTTTATTATAATGAAAAAAAATATAATTATATTACTAACTAGTTCCAAATTTAAAGTTATACAAGGAAAAAGAAACTTACCTTTAGAGGCTCCATAGATAGAACAAAGAGGCAAGGCTTTCAGACCTGAAATTGAGGATATGAATACTATACTTCCATATCCAGATGCTTTTAAAAGTGGGTATCCAAGTTGGCAGAGGTGGTAACCAGACACAAAATTGGTATCCATTATGGTTGTTATATCTTCATCGGTATATTTCATGATGTTCTTAGGAATAAATATTCCAGCATTGTTCACCTAATTTTCAATCATCACAAATAAAATATAATTATTAGTTTATAAGATACCAGAGAATTGTATATTTTTTTTTTTTATAAAAACAAAAAAATACTAAATAGTAGACGCAGTCTCTTAACTACTATTAAACATATAAAGAATAAATATTGTGGTCCAAACTTTACAACTATATTTTGTGCAGGAGTTATAGCAACATACTATATAACATATTCTCTTTAATCGATTAAATTCATATAAATTTTATAAATCATGTGAATCATATATAAATTTAATGAAACACAAGTGAATTTAATTAAAGAGTGTATTGGAAAGTCGATCGTTAGCATTATTTATTATTTTATTATTATGGAATTGCAAACAGATAAGTTTGTCTATCTTTTGAAAAAAAACAATTGTCCATATGTTTAGACTTGTTATGGACTTTTAAAATATAGATAAGGTGAGGATATAAATTTATACGGTTTTATAATTGTATGGACTAAACCGAAAATTAACTCCATAGGATTTTGTTAACAAGCTGCAACATTTCTAGTGTACACAAAAAACGTGTATTTTGTTTCAATTGCATAAATCTCTTGACCACATAGTTAAATTTAATTGATGTTTATTGTTTTCAAAATGTAATTTAAATGATGAGATCTTACTAGAATATTGAGTTTTCCATTGAAAATCAAAGCAACGGTTTCCATTAATTTTTCACGTTGGTCACGGAATTGTAAATCACAAGCTGACCCTGTCACGCGAAATCCTTTGTGTTTCCACTCTTCCAAACATTTATTAATATCATCTTGATTTCGTGCACATATATGCACACTTGCCCCAAATTCCGCTAACTCCTCCACAATTGCATGACTTAATTCACAATGGAAAAAGAAAAAAATTATCAACATGATAAATTAATTAAGAGACACGAGTTTTAAGTTGCAAATTCAAAGTTAACATAATCATATTCTTCTATAAAAAAATTAAAATGTAAATTATGTTTCCATATGAGATGAAAAATTTGGATGAGAGAACTGACCCTATGCCTCGGGTTCCACCCGTAACTAGAGCTGTCATTCCTTGTAGCGACCATCTTTCATCTTTGAAGCTTCTCAACTTTGTTTCTGCCATTTTTTTTGTTGCTAATTAGCTGAATATTTGGAGTGATAAAGCAAAATGCAAAATGTTTTTTGTTTTTTTTTATGAATTGGTTGTGAATTTGGAATTAAAAAGTGTGGAAATAAAAAAGGACAAACAAGTCTGGCAACGTATGGATATAGAAAATTCACGTGACGCAATTGTGTGAGGTCGAAAATGTATATATGTAGATATAGAGAGAATGCAGGTTGTTATCATCCAGTTGTATGTGGTTGGTTCTTTCCCTAGTAGGACAGTTTCGTCTAGGACTCAACTCAAATGTGAAGTGATGGATCACCCTCAGCAGATAACCAAGACATTACGGCTTTGATACGTTATGAGATGGAAAAAACAAAAGAAAATCAAAAGACAAGAACAAATTATTGGAAAAATGGTTGATGTAAACTCAAGTGACACATTGAGAAGAATATAAATAGGTGAGAATGATATGATATATGTGATACTATTACAATTGTCTTTTCAATTTAATCCATTTAAATTTAATAATAAAAAATTATTTTTTTTATTTTAATTAAAATTAAAAATATTATCAATTCAAAAGTTTAAATTTTTTTCATTCTTTTTGCGAAACTTTTCTACTATCACATAAAATCGTTCACTTACGCCGTCTTTTCACCGTTTTAAGAAGAACTTTTTATTGTTCTTCCACCATCATGAGAAGATCCCTCCTCTGTCTCATTATCAATCCGCTCGTATTTGCGTCAATGTTGTTTTGGTATCGTCGACTACGGAACATCATTGTCACACAATCGTTTTTAGGTTCATCTTTAATTCTTAATGAACTAACTACGAAAATAGATGATACAAAATGACATAAGGAGACTATTTTATCACTTTCACAAAAAAATAGTTTATTTTAAAATCAAATTTTGTGGTCCCTCGTTTTCACAATTATTGCAGTTTTCATTCCAATTTAAAATTTTGATATATAAAATAATGATTTTAACTCAAAATATGTGATGCATTGCCGCCGCCATTGTAAATTTGAAGGAAAATGTAATTTTTAAGCGTGCTAGACTGACTACGACGTTGCACCAATCCTTCCAAAAATAAATATTATCACCTCTTCCTAGCTCCTTTTGTATGACTTCAACAAACCAATTCAATTCTAAGCTATTCATCTTCAGCATTTAGCATAAATCGCACCACCAAGAAGTTTATCTTCTAACGAACCATATCTAAAATCAATCAACCCTTTCCAAATTGCTTTTGTGTTTGTTAAACCTCACCATTCTTGTTGGATCTTTGTTGATGACAATTGCTGCAAGACTTTAATAGTGAAGTTGTTGATGAAGATTCTATGTAGCAAATTCCAAAGCGTGTTGTTACACTAGCCTTTAGGTTCGATTCGCCCCCACCAATCGGATGCAAATAAGACAACCAACGAATCCCCTTCAGGGTACTTTGGAAACCTTGATATGATTTGCACTATCACACCAAGAATATCTCTCAATAGTATGTTACAAAATAATGTTACCTATTCTTTTCTCATGCATTAGAAAAGAATAAGTTGACTTAGTATATGAGTGAAAGAAAATGGAGGGAAATTACTTGAATTCGTTGTTTTCATTCTGTCCAAAGTGGCCCTATTTATAGGAAAATAATGTCACTTGGGAAAGAGTTGCAATTCTTCTTCTGCCACTGTTTTGCGAAGAGACATATACATTTACCGTTCAAGTTTTAACCAAATTGTTGTAATGGCTTGGTGGCGAAAGAGCATACCCATTTGCGCATGATCCGAGTTCGAACCCTCCCTTGCACCTTTTCATTTAAAATGAACAATCGCGCCTTTTCATAATGAAATTTTTCCAAAAATAAATTGGAAGCGCGGGTTTGAACCCACATTCCAACATTAGGACACAAAGAAAACAACCAATACACCAACAACAATAACATGTAATGTATTACCAATTATAAATACATATATTATCAATATTTTGGAAATATCTCACAATCCCCCACCATTTTCAAAATATACTTAGTCCCATAATTTTGGAAATATCATGGTTTCAGATAATGGTATCTTACGATTTGAACCACTACTTAGTAAGCTATGGGTTCCACTTATCCCGAATAGATTGGTAGACAAGCTTTGAACCAGTTATTCATTAGAACAAGTGTGCACAACTTACACATGAAATCTCGGTACTATCGAAAGAATTATAAAGATGACACATTTGTTAAGGCCTTGTGTCATGTACCTTTTTCATGAGAATTTAAGAGTCAAGCCATTTAACTCTTCGAAGCGGCCTCACTTCATCCTCACATAGGTAGACTATATCAGAAATACACCCATAATATGTATTTCAGCAAAATTATGCTATATGTCTATTAAGAGTAAAACTCAACCTTCCAACGTTACACTTATGGTCCAAGTACTTTCAATCTTTGGGATGTATCTATATTCAAGTACTTGCAATCATTCTAATAGTGTACTTTATCATTGAACTCAAGACTTGATGTTACTCAAGTGTGAGTCGACTTTCCACCATTGATGATTAATTAGATATGGGCTTGAGTCCCATCCCTAATGATGTCTTCAACACCATGTCCCTTGTCAGACCTTTCGTCAAAGGATCTGCAAGATTCTTTTCAGTTCTTACGAACACTATGGATATTACTCCATTTAAAATTAAATCTTTTACATAGCTATGTCTTAGACCAATATGTCTAGATTTTCCATTATATACTTGACTGTATGCTTTGGACAATGTGGATTGACTATCTCAATGTATGGATACCGGTGCCATTGGCTTTGGCCAAATTGGTATCTCATATAACAAATTTCTTAGCCATTCTGCCTCTTTACTACCTGCAGCTAGGGCAATGAACTTTGCAGCCATGGTGGAGTCGGCAATGCAAGTTTGTTTCTTTGATCCCTAAGAAACTGCACCTCCACCAAGGTTGAAGATCCATCCACTTGTGGAAGCATGATCCTCAACATAAGTTACCCAACTGACATCTGTATATCCTTCCAAAACTGAAGGATATCCACTGTAGATTAAACTATAGTTAATTGTTCCTTTTAAATATTTTAATACTCCATTAACAGCGTGCCAGTGTTCTTTACTTGGATTGCTAGTATACCAACTTAACCTGCCTACAGCATATGCTATGTCAGGTCTGGTACAGGTCATGGCATACATCAAGCATCCGATTACCTTTGAATAATCTAGTTGTGCCACAGGGCATCCTTTATGTGGTTGTAAACTAACATTTTGATCAAATGGAGTAGAAACAGGTTTGCAATTAAATTGATCAAATTTCTTTAGCACTTTCTCAATATAATGAGATTGTGATAAACCAATATTTACTCCATCTCTGATGATTTTAATTCCTAAAATCACATCTGCTTCACCTAAATCTTTCATATCAAAATTTTTTGATAAGAAAGTTTTAGTTTTCTCCACCTCATTTAAATTGGTGCCAAAGATTAACATATCATCAACATATAAACAAATCATAGCACCATTTCCATTATGAAATTTACTATAAATACACTTGTCAGATTCATTTATTTTATATCAATTAGAAAGCAAAACTTTATCAAACTTTTGGTGTCATTGTTTGGGTGCTTGTTTTAACCCGTATAAGGATTTAATCAATTTACACACTTTATGTTATTGCCCTTTGATAACAAATCCTTCAGGTTGTTTCATATACACCTCTTCATCTAACTCTCCATTTAGGAAAGCAGTTTTAACATCCATTTGATGGATTACAAACTTATAGATGGAAGCTAGTGCCAAAAGCACTCTTATGGATGCAATTCTTGCAACAGGTGCATAAGTATCAAAGTAGTTGATACCTTCTTTTTGTGTAAACCCTTTAGCAACAAGTCTAGCTTTGAATTTATCAATGGTACCATCAACTTTCATTTTCTTCTTAAAGATCCATTTACAACCTATTGGTTTGGATCCAGGTGGGAGGTCTACTAATTTCCAAGTTTTATTCCCCATAATTGAGTCCATTTCCTCTTGGATGACTTCTTTCCAAAATGAAGAGTCTTGAGACTTTATTGCCTCTTCATATGTGTCTGGGTCACTTTCTAAATTGTAACAAATTGGTCCATAACTATTATTGGAATCATTTGTTCCTTCTACAAGGAACATAAAGAAGTCTAGGCCATAATCTTTCTCTTTTCTAGCTCTTTTACTTCTTCTGGGTTCTGAACATGTCAAAGTATCATTATTAAATACACTATTTTCTAGACTTTGTACACTAGAACATACAGTTTCCTTGGGATGTGGAATTGAGTTAAATCTATTTTCTTGAAAAATTGCATCTCTTGACTAAATCACTGTGTTAATAGGATATGAGTCATTAGATTCAACAACCATGAATCTATAGGCCTTGCTATTTTCAGCATAGCCCAGAAATACACTTTCAATTCCTCTTTCTCCCAATTTCTTTCTTTTTGGTTCAGGAACCTTAACAATTGCTCTACAGCCCCAAACTTTTATATAATTAAGATTGGGTTTTCTTTTCTTCCAGAGTTCATATGGGGTTATCTTGTTCCTTTTATTGGGAACTCTATTTAGTAAATAACATGCAGTTAGCATGGCTTCACCCCAATAACCTTTAGATAAATCAGAATAGGATAACATAGCAATGACCATTTCTTCTAATACCCTATTTTTCCTTTCTGCAATTCCATTTTGTTGTGGGGAATATGGTGCAGTTGTTTGATGCACAATACCAGTGGACTCAAAATACTCAGGATGATAGAACTCTCCTCCCCTATCACTTCTAAAACACTTAATAAAAGTTTCATGTTGAAGTTCTACTTGTGCTTTAAATATTTTAAATTTGTCTAAAACTTCATTCTTAGAATGCATTAAATAAACATAACAAAATCTAGAGTAATCATCAATAAAAGTGACAAAATACTTTTTACCACCAATTGTAGGCCAACCATGTAAATCACATACATCAGAGTGAATTAAATCTAATACCTTAGAACTTCTTTCAACACTTTTAAAAGGTTATCTAGTGATTTTAGTTAGCATGCAAGTAGTACATGAATTTGAATTTTTATCAAAAGTCAGAATTAAATTTGATTTCATCATATCATTCAATTTTCTAAAGTTAATATGTCCTAGTCGCATATGCCATAAATCACAAGACTCAACAATATAAGCAGAAATCATATTATTATTATATTTACTAACAACATTACATTTGAACATATTGTCACAAAGGTAACCCTTCCCTACAAACATACCACCCTTAGAGAGAATAAATTTATCTCCCTCAAATACACTTTTGAAACCAAACTTGTTAAGTAAAGGTACAGAAATCAAGTTCTTCCTAACATCAGGAACATAAAATACATCTTTAAGAGTAAGTACTTTTCCAGAAGTGAATTTAATCTCCACTGTTCATTTTCCTTTGACTTGGACAATTGAGGCATTTCCCATGTACAAAATACTTCCATCTTCTTCATCAATGGTCTTAAATAGTTCTTTGTTTTTGCACACATGATGGGTAGCACCAGAGTCTATCCACCAAGATTCAACATCTTCAATCATGTTGAGTTCGGAAATGACAGCAACAAGATTATCTTTTGTTGCACTTGAATTCTTCTCTTTGTTCTTCTTTTTCAAGAACCTGCACTCATTTTTAAAGTGTCCTGGTTTTCCACAATGATAACAACATCCTTTTCTTTTCTTTCGTTGTTTATTAATACCATTGTGTTTTTCATTAGATTTATCAAAATCTCGATTTCTTTTCTTAAAAGATTTGCTTGAATTTTCTTCCTCCATTACATGGACCTTTTCATGAGAAAATTGGTTTTTAGTATCCTCTTGTTTACGATACTCTTCTTCTAAATGAAGGTGATTACCCAATTGCTCAAGTGATATGTCCTCTTTCTTATGTTTCGTAGATTTTTTGAAATCTTTCCACGAAGGTGGAAGTTTGTCTATTATGGAGGATATGATAATGGTTTCATCCATGTGCATCTTATGTTGTTTGTAGTTATTAAGAATACGTTCAATCTCATGCATTTGTTCCATTACTGATTTATTATCAATCATTTTATAATTATTAAATTAAGAAACAAGGAACTTCTTACTTGTAGCGTCTTCTTGCATATATCTTGACTCTAATTTCTCCCATAGTTCATTTGTAGATGTGCTGCTTTGATATATATCGAACAAGGAGTCAGACATTTCGTTAAGAATATGACCCATGCATATATAGTCATCATTGTCCCACTTTTGCCTTTCTCTTGTTTCTGCTAATGTTTCCACTTCCTTCTCCAGCGGTCTTGTAGTGTTCAGAACATACACCACCTTCAATGTTGTAAGGAGAAATTTCATCTTTTTCTGCCAACGGATAAAATTTCCTCCATCGAATTTCTCCAACTTCACAAAATTAGAAGTCATTTCTTTGAGTGATGCAGCCATTGATTGAATATAAAATCGAACCTAAAGATTGTTGGATCTTTGTTGGTGACAATTGCTGCAAGACTTTAATAGTGAAGTTGTTGATGAAGATTCTATGTAGCAAATTCCAAAGCGTGTTGCTACACTAGCCTTTAGGTTCGATTCGCCCCCACCAATCAGATGCAAATGAGACAACCAGCGAATCCCCTTCAGGGTACTTTGGAAACCTTGATATAATTTGCACTATCACACCAAGAATATGTCTCAATAGTATGTTACAAAATAATGTTACCTATTCTTTTCTCATGCATTAGAAAAGAATAAGTTGACTTAGTATATGAGTGAAAGAAAATGGATGGAAATTACTTGAATTTGTTGTTTTCATTCTGTCCTAAGTGGCCCTATTTATAAGAAAATAATGTCACTTGGGAAAGAGTTGCAATTCTTCTTCTGCCACTGTTTTGCAAAGAGACATATACATTTACCGTTCAGGTTTTAACCAAATCGTTGCAATGGCTTGGTGGCGAAAGAGCATACCCGTTCGCGCATGATCCGAGTTCGAACCCTCCCTTACTTTGTCGTTCTTCGTCATCGCTAACCGATTTCGACTGTTACTCAAATTCTGCTGCAGATCAATGTGTCTAGTAAAAGTGATGATGTTTGAGTTACATTTGCCAAAGTGAAAAATTATTGGTCATAAAATATTTTGATATGAACGTAAAGATTTTATTAACATAACAAGTATATTAAAATGTGATTGATAATATGAAGTTAGACCAAACTCAAATCTAAGAGAAAACATACCCTATGCCTCGGGTTCCCTCAGCTACCAGAGCTGTCATCCCATGGAGTGACCATCTTTATATTAGTATTTCATTCTATTTATTTTACCCAACAAAAATAATAAATAAAACAATTTTTTTTATTAATTTAGTTTGATAATGGAAAGACCTTATTCCCACATATTTTTTAATGTATGTTATAGAAAAATCAAAATACGTAATTTTTTATGCAAAATATGTGGATTGATAGATTTTATTATTTCTTAATTTTAATAATTTATTTATTTATTTAAGTAAAGGTAAATAAAAACAACTACACAAATTATTAATATCCAAAGGGTTGATATATGTGTTGATGGGCCCCATGGCCTAATCGTTTCTTTTTCTCTACCAGACATATATATGGGCTGAAAATTAGAGAAAGATTTAACAAAGAAAGACAGGCCCAAACACTTGGTTAGGGAATTTCTTCTCTCACCCCCCTTACATTCTCAAAAGTTGATAATTTTTTTTAACCATTTTTAAATTGATCAACTCAGATGAAATTTGTAAAGAGCAAATTCAGAGGTATAAATACTAGCCTGTAATTTTTAAAGATTTTTTACACTTTAAGATTAACCAACTTAGATGTGTAAAAATTAAATTTAAGGATTTTTCTACACCTTCGGATTCATTAAGAGGTGTAAACAAATTTAAAAATTTTCAAATTAGTATTTACATTTTAAAAACTACTACAATAGTAATAATGCATGACATGGAACTAGTCGGAGAAAATCTGTATTCATCCCTTTATTTTTATTAAGTAAAATTTAAATCTCTATTCCTATCCACGACAGAGTTTAGGTTTCCTCTCGTACATCCACTCATTCATATATATAAAATAATGAATTTAAAAGTCATATTTATTATAATTAATTTAATAAAATAATTATTATTATACAATTATAAAATTAAAAAGATATTAAAATCATATTTTCTATAGAGAAAATATAATAAATTTTAACATTACAAAAAATATTAAATATGTACATGTATATAAAATTTAAAAATGACAATAATATTACCAGCGAGACGACTACGGCTGCGCATTCAACCGAAACGGATTTCAATACCTCAAACATGTCTCCGCCCTTGAATTTTAATTTTAGGGCAAACTGCACCCGATCAAAATCGATTTTCTCCATCTAAATTGAGATAGGTTCGGGTATGTTCCCGCGAGTGCGGGTTGTATTGTCATCTCTAGTTATTAATCACAAGTTTATTGCGAGACTTTTGTTGAAGTGGCGCATGACCATAATAAGGTTTTTATCTTTGGTTTTGCTAGTCCTCTTGGTGCTTGTATTGTTACCATGGTTGAGTTATAACCAATCCTTAAAAGCATGAAGTAAGCTTTTGCTCGGGGTTTTTGAGTTATTAACATTGAATCTAACTCAAAGGTGGTAATGATCTTACTTTCAGATAGTTGCAGTACTAGACATATTGTTTTATGCTGGTTAATCAGACCCTTGACATCCTTTGTCAACTAGATTTATATTCTTCCACTTATATATTCATGAAGCAAATCAACTAGATTTATATCCTTTGTGCATTGTGGCCTACACTATGAGTTTTTAGTTTTGTTTTCATTGTTTTTGTTTCTTTTTTGAGGGTGTAGCCCCATTTCCTCTTTAAAAAATGAGTCATATCCTACAGAACTAAAAATAAAATAAAAATTATGTTAAAATAATCACTTTTTAGTTTTTTAAAGTATTGAATACACTACTTTTAAGATAATATTTATTCATTTGGCTATGGCTAAGATGTGATTATTATATGTTGTCAAATACAAATGAGTTTTAAATTAAAAAATAAAAAATAAAAAAACTACAACATTAGGAAAACAAATATATGACAATAAATATATATATATTATCATTTTAAACATTTTATTTATCATTTTTCTATGTCTCATATTATTTGTCATTTTACGGTATCAATACAACATTAATTATTTTTTGTCATTAATTTATTTTTATTTTTATTTTTATTTATTATATATTAATTCATTAAATTTATCAACTAACTGCAATTAATAAACATATTTTAATTAATAAAATTTATTTTATTATTAAAATCAACAAAACTATTCAGTTGATTAACAATTACATAAAAGTCAAATAGAAGATTGGAAATATGAAATTTTAAGTAACATACGAAATGACAATAGAGGTCCAACCAACAATGTCATAAGAAACATGAATGCTGGAGTAAGGACATTCATTACATAATATATACTAGTAGTAATGATTAAATTTATTAATGGCATCGAAGTTCAACATCATAAGTGGATTGTAAGTAAGTGTTTGATTGGCAAAGCAACTAGTAATAGCAATCTAAGCAGTGTAACCTCCGTCAATAGCTATAACTTGTCCAGTGATGAATGATGCAGCTGGAAGACAAAGAAAAGCAACTAATGCTGATATCTCTTTAGGCTCTCCCATGCGACAAATTGGTGATTGAGACACTACACCAGCTATAGCTTCACCCCCTTCGGATTGTTCCTGTAAAAAACAGTTGCAATGAGTATTATAGCAAATGTTTACATCATAGTATAACATATGGTAAATTATATGATATATAATAGGTTCAAACCCGGACAAAAAAATATATTAATATATATAACAATTAACAATGTTCAAAAACTATCACTATCCAATATTAAAAATGTTTACCATGAAAGAATCCAAAAGTGAAGTCTTAACAGGTCCAGGTGCCACAGCATTTGTACGAATATTATCCTTTGCCCATTCTAGTGCCAAGTTTTTGGTGAATTGATTCACAGCTCCTGAATTAAATCATTTTAAGTTAGGCTATTTTTTCTTTTAACTAAAATTCAATCATTAAATTCTTTTCTTTTTTGGTTCAATTTAAAATTCAATTAGTAAAAAAAAAAACAAAGAAATTAACATACCTTTAGTTGCTGCATAAACAGATAAGACTGAAATAGCTTTTAAACCAGCAATGGACGAAGTAAATACAATGCTTCCATATCCAGATTCTTTTAGAAGTGGGTGTGCAAGTTGACACAAATGGTAAGCAGACTCAAAATTAGTACCCATTATAGTTGTTATATCTTCACTTGTATAATCTATTATTTTCTTCATTGTAATTGTTGCAGCATTGTTTACCTATGTTTTGAGAAATGTTTCATTCACTGGTTAGCACTAAATAAATAAATAAATAAATAAATAAATAAATTTGTATAAAAAAATATGAATTGATCGTACTAGAATATTGAGCTTTCCGTGAAAGATAGAGGAAACAACTTCCATTAATTTCTTCCTTTGTTGATGATATAGTAAATCACATACAGATCCAGTTACATTAAACCCCTTACTTTTCCACTCTTCCAAGCATTTATTAATATCATCTTCATTGCGTGCACATATATGCACAGCTGCTCCAAATTCTGCTAACTCTTCCACAATTGCGTGCCTATTATTTTAAGATAAATGAATGTAACAAATTAACAAAGGGATGGAGAAACAAGTTTAATTGAACCTGTCCTCTCGATCTGCCTGTTTAATCCAATTTATTTAGCAGAGGAACTGTAATATTGATTCTCAATATATATATATATATATATATATATATATTAGTTGATCCATTAGTCTAATTTACCACAAGTTTTACTTACAATAAAAAATAGAAGGCATTGATGTTAAGAATTTTTTTATCGATAATTATTGTGCATGTATGTGTCATTATAATATCTATTAATATTAAAATTGTGCATGTATGTGTCATTATATTAACATTTTATATTTATCATCTTCTTGTCTTATTTTAGATTTTTATATTAGGATCATAAATGTTTACCCTTGCCATGAGTAAAGGAGGATTTCAGGTGTGAAAGATTATCAGAACTAATTGTAAAGGCAGTTAGGTCTTGTTGGTTGGGATTTGAACCACAAGTGAGTAAGCCTTGCTAAAGGAGGGTAATGGTTCCATGAGTAGTGTAGGAGTTCTGGCAATGTTGTAGTTATCGTTAAGCCCTTTAAGAAGCAGATGTTGTATTCATTATGTTTGTACGTAGCCACAGTGGTGCTTAGTGAGCATAAACAACAAGTGGAACAAGAACAAGTAAGGATAAAGCATAAAAATTCCAACCCATCCCATAATATTTTCAAATCAGTAAAGTAAACAAAGAGGGTACAATCACTTTGTTTGATGAAATGCAAATCTTTAAGCAAATCGGAAACCCTAAAATGGTTTCCCTTGGTGAATCTTTCTTAAAGGTCCTTCTACAAGTCAGTTGTGTTGTCAAAACAAATGGTGCTCTGTGCGACGTGAGGAGCTAGGGTTCATGTAATTCATTAAAGAACCATATTATTGCAGTGATCCCACAATTCGAAATCGGGATCGGTGGAAGAAGGTTGAGGAAGGAACCTATTAATGAAAGAAAGCTTCTTCTTGGATGATAATGCTTGTTTCATGCATTTGCTCCAATTATGGTAGTTATTGTCGTTCAACGACGGTGTGACGAGAACAAAGTCGGGGTTTTTGTCGGGATTAAGGTAATAAGGGTTTCGAGGGTTAAGAGTCGAGTCTTGAGGAAAAACATCGGGTTTGTTTGGAGAATGTGTGGGTCTGGGTTCTTAAGCCATAGAAGAAGATGATGAAGAATGGAAAAGACGAAGGAACAGGCACGAATGATGAAGAAAAGGATTTAATGAATTATATCATCTGATACCATGTT
Source organism: Cicer judaicum (assembly GCA_037974835.1). Taxonomy (NCBI): domain Eukaryota; kingdom Viridiplantae; phylum Streptophyta; class Magnoliopsida; order Fabales; family Fabaceae; genus Cicer; species Cicer judaicum. The sequence goes on along the minus strand of JBBPBS010001171.1, from coordinate 4,057,370 downwards.
ATTATTATGTTAAACACATGGTAGATTACTAAATTATCATTTTCTCATTAAGAATAATAATGATTCAATACAAGTTATTTAGATAGGACAATTACAAAAAAGATTAGGGATGTAACTGCGTAACTGAATTAGTTACCCTTACTAACAAACTAAAATAAAATTGACTAGGTGTACTAATGTAACTATATCTAATATATCATTCATAAATATTACGTTTTTTTTTCTTTCTATATCATTGTTGAGTTTCACTCTCACGTACTTTTCCCTTCTGTTTTGTTTCATGTGAGTGCTAGAGATCAATGAGTAACTTATTCACAACAAGTTTACATTAAAAATAGTGGAAACTTCAAATAAATAACCTAAAATAAAAGAAAGCAAGTGTGTTTTTAAGATGTATTTATTAAACAATAATTCACGTATTTATTAAATTAATTAATTAATTAACTACGGAGATGTATTTTTTTTATTATATTTTTTCTTTTAATTTAATATATTTTTATTTTATTTTATTAATATAATTTTCTTTTTCTTATTATTATTATTATTCTAATTCTTATTATTATTAAAATTTATAATATTATTAAATTTATTTATTTTTTCATAATAATATTTTGAATTTTTAAATTATTCAATAATAAATACAAACATAAAAGAAAAAAAAAAGAAAGTAACATTGTCAAGATGCTGACCATTTGTTAAAATAAAAAAGAAAAAAAAATTCTTTTAAGAAGTCACATCCTCAAATTATGATCCAGCCACTAAGATTAAAAAGTAAGATAATTATATTTTTTTTTAAAATAAAGTATTTTAAAAATAAAAAAACAAAAATGAAATATTCATATGAAAATCACTATGGCGCCGTTAAATAGAAAGACTCAAAACCACTTAATAACAATGTTGGTAAGTGTCAATAAAAGTCTCACGTCAATCTGTTATTCCTGAAATAAAAGTATCAAGTCTAATATTTAAAATTTTAAAATACAAATGTAGTGTCTAATTTATTTGGAGATAATTTTTAGGTCAATATAATGATATTTTAGACTACCAAACAATGGTATTAAAAAAAGCATAAAGTTAAGATAACTTACCCTATGCCTCGGGTTCCTCCTGTCACCAAAGCAGTCATACCCTGCAGTGACCATCTTTTATCCTTGAAGCTGCTCAACTTGGTTTCGGCCATTTTTCTAGTTTACAATGGTCTATACTCTATACCTTATAAAATGAAAAACAGAATACGAAGTGATTCCTTTTATTTATCAAAAATTGAAAGAAGAACGCAGTAGTTTTCTCTTGATTTTGATTATGAGGTTGAAAAAATAATATATTATATAGCCATTGTCAGATTCAGTACTATGGTTATGGAGAGCCATGTCTATTAAATTCTTCACCAAATCTTTGTACCACACAGCTGGCATGGATATTTTCAATTTATGATGTGATTGTGAACATATATAATTCTAGAAGTAACAGCAATGATTTGTGTAATGCTAAAAAAATATACAAAAATAGATCTTCCATTTGCATTTTATGAATTTGAACTATGTTTGTTACATGGTTATGAAAGGAGATAAATGTAAAAAAAATTACAAATTTTTTTTGAATTTTTTTCTAAAAAATAAAAGTAATGGCAAATACAGTGGACACGTTTCGTTTTTTTATTTTTACATCGTGATCAAACTTTCATAATTATATGTAACAATTGTCTAAACATTAAACAATTGTCTAAAACATTATACGAAGTATAAAAGATACTTTAATTTATTACAAATAAGATTTGAGATCCGGCTTCTTTCTAATGAACGAACAGTTTAAATTTAATATTGATGTTTTAAAATATAAAATATAATTTTTTAATTGTGTGATTAAAATCTATCATTTTCTTGAATATGTGAATGCGATAAAATATTCAATGAACCGAATCCAATTTGTAGGATATAAGCTCCTTTCAAGAAATATTTTGTTGACAAATTATTTGCTTAATACCGTAAATCTATAAAAAAAAAATTGTTTTTTATAATCTTTTTTCTCTTTTTTGGATCTTAGATCCTATATGATGTCACACTTGTGTATCAAAATAAGACAGCTATTTTAAATTCGGAAGCCTTTTCCAAGTAGTATTGTGTTGCAATTGTCTCTTTATATCTATTGTCAATGCCTTTTGGAAACTCAATTTTAATGGATAGAAGGAGGAAAACCTCTGATGAATAATAATAATAGTAAACAAACATGAATTATTAGTTGAATTTTATTTATATAATTTTTTATTTAAAATTAATAATTATATGTTATATTAAAACTTATATATTTTAACTTTTAAGATTAATTGTTTTGGTTTTGGGATTATTACTTTTTTATTTTTTTGAATGACACAAAGTAAAGATGCGACGAGACCTCAATGATACTTTTTTTCACTAAGATTGTAATTTGGAATTCAACCATCTATTATTATTTTATTTTTTTAATTTTTTTATAATAAATAATTAATTGTTAATTTAATAAAATAAAAATAAAATAAAAAAATATTATAGAAGTAAAATATCCTAAACTATTGTTAATTAATTCTAGTTTATTTTAGATGCATTATTAGCAAGGTGGAAATAAGTCATACAATTCGTAGATGGAGGCTTACAGTTTAACGTGTCATATTTTTTTTTAAATAAATAAGGTTAAAACATTTTTAGAATTCTATTTAATTGAAAATATTAAACAACTTATCATAATTTTTTTTATTAAATATATTAAAATGATCTATTTATATAATTATCAATAATATTTTTTATTATTGTTATTATAAAAAGAGATTAAACTACTTTGATTTAATATTATTTAAATATTACAAAAACTTGTTAATTTTTTTTTTTTTGAATTTAAACTCATAAATTATCAACACAACCAATACCAATAATTATAGTAATAGAAAGAGTAAATAATTATAAATCAACCATCTTCATTTCAACGTGAAAAACACTTCAAAGTAAGATAAAAATCACGAGACGTTCAAACTGAATAAATAAAAGTGGACATCACAAACTAAGTTTTAGATAAGACAAAATTACTAATAAAAGTTATTAGAATAATAAACTTATTAAGATGAACAACATACTAAAATTTCAACCGAAACAGGAAACGTTTGTCGGATCAACATCCATAAATGGTACTCAAAAATCTTCTTTCTCGACCACACTATATTTCAGCCGCGACACATTCATTTCTTTTTCCTTTTGCATGTTGTTCGTTGATTTCAAACAACTAAGGATTTCAAATCCCTTTTCTTTTCCTTATTACATATGGGCAAAGTCCAAAAAGAAACACACACATAACTTTTATATATATTTTTCTTTTAATTGGTGTGATCTCCAACTCGAAGAGGGATCCACCTAACATATCTCCCTCTCACTACACAAGTGAAGTAAATCATTGTCATTTTGAGAATTTTATCAGAAGTCTTAACTTTCTTCTTCGATGATGGCTTTCTCAACGAATCAACACCATCTTTATTTGTATCTCCAACCAATACAGAAGTTCTACACTATTGTTCAATCAATGTTGTATTTGCATTCAATCATCGCGACAATTTTTATCTTTAGTTAGGTCATCACCATTAACTTAATTTGACTAATCAGAAACTTCAAATATTTTTTATTCTTGTCTAGACTCACATGAGACATTTGCACTAACAATGTCTTTCAATGTTGGTATTTTGTAAACTCAACATCATAACTTATGACAAGTTTCTTCGTAACAAAATCATAAAATTTGTAACCAACTCTATCTAGACCATAGCTAATGGACACACACTTCCTACTTTTATCATCCTCTTTAGGAGTATGCACAAATGTTTTACATCTAAAAAAATGCAAGTCATTGTAAAAATTATTTTTACCTGACCAAACCATATATGGTACTTCATATTGGAAGAACACACTTGGTGTAAGATTTTAGACATGTACAATTGTGCTCCATGCTTCACCCCAAAACAATTGTCGAAGCTTTGATTGCAACAACAAACAATTAACTCTTTTAACCAGTATCTTAATCCTCTCTCAACAACACCATTCAACTTTGAAGACTTGAGATTTCTAATTCATCTCTCTCTAAAATAAGCATCAAATAATCTCAAGACAAGACATCTCGCTTAGTTAGCTCAACCATATCTTTCTCACAAATGTGACACAACCTCTTATGCTATAACTTAACTTTTTCAACTATATGAACATATTTAATTATTTTTGCATGTGTCACATAAAGAGTAGAAGATTTTGTACCTCTAGTAACAATCATAGAACCTTGGAAATTTTTTATGTGCCCCGCGAGAACCGACTTTCACAACCATCATCACAAAACTTAGCCACTAAATTAAAATTCAACCGAATGTTTGGAACATGCTTTATGTAAGACCCATAATTTATTTATATCAATAATTAGGGTTGTTTATTATTTTGTCTGCTTACCGTTTTCATTATTTGTTTGTAAAATTATTGTAAGTGTTTGACTTGTAAATTAATCTATCCAGTTTTTTTTTTGTTTTTTTTTTATTTTTTATGTTTCTTTGATGTTATATGATTACGTGAATGTCTTGACATTGTTGAAATTTTAAAAATAATCGTTTTTTGAAAACGGACAAGATATATCCGCTGTTTAAATTTTGACGAACTTCGTATGACACCAAAATTTAATCAATTATTTTTACAATTATTTTAAAGATATATCCGCTGTTTAAATTTTGACGAACTTCGTATGACTCCAAAACTTGACATTGTTTGAGTAATGTAATGAATTATTTTTAAATAAATATTATTTGATCTGACAATAGAAATTTTATTAGAGGGTTTAAGTTAGTAAAGTTATGAAGAGTTTTGCAATTATGTTTAGTTATATTTTTTTTTTAATTAAAATGCAACTAGATTTAAAATGTTTGGGGACCAAACTGATGTATTTTTTTAAAAAAATATCTCAAAGTAGTGTAATGCGGATTTTAAAGTAAGTGAGTGTAATGCGGATTTTAAAATGTTTAGGTTTACCTTATTATTAAGGTGATAAAGGTTTTATCTTTGGGGTTTTTGTGAAATCAAGGTTTTCACCTTTAATGATTAAACTAAAAAGTTTTAGTCATTAATATTATATTTTCAATTTTTATGGAGAGATTTACCTTTGAGAAACAAAGTTTTAAACTTCATGACTCTGATTCAAACTTCATGACTAGTTCATATACAAATATATATAAGGGTTCAAACTTTGTATAAAAAAGTGGTTTGAAAGAGAAATGTTCACTCTAAGAACAAAGTTTCAATCTTAAGTTTTGAAGTTGAAAGTTTTGTTTTTTATAGTAAAGATGTTAACTTTATGCTAAAATTCGAGGTTGAAGAAGTTTTTAGTGTTTTGAAAAACAATGATTGATTATAATTTTAGATTTTGATATATGGTTTTATTAGGAATGAAGATTTTAGTTGAAAACTTGGAAGAAAATTGTGAACTTGGAAAACATTTTGTGTTGATGAAAATATGTGGTTTTTGTGTGAAACTTTATATAGAGATCATAGTTTAAATATTAGAACTCTTAGTCATTTCATGTAAATAAAACATTATGATAATTTAATTGAGATAATTAATAAGAATTCAAAATAAAACTACAATTAAAACTAAAATATATTTAAAAAAATCTTTCAATCACAAGACCTAAGAAAGACTCTACAAAAAAATTTAATTATTTATTTAAATATAAAAAATAAAACAACTAACAATAGTGTTCATCAATCTAAGAGAAAATAAATAAAATCTAAAAAGAGGATAATTTTTACTCCTTAATTTGAGATATTTTTCTCCAACTTCAACCACTCCAAAATTTTCTAGCGTTCAGTGTATATTTTATTTTTTGTTGTTCTTCAAGTCTCACACACGTATTGAATTTCTAACATGATGTTGAGCTGCTCCCTATATATCTCCCTTTGTCATACAAGTGTGTATAGTTAATCAAATAATTGTTGAAGTTGCTATTCTTATGGAACAAATTATCTCTTTCACTCAAAAAATATCGTATAGCTCATTATTTTTCTCCGGCAACCCCACTGTTTTGTTTTTAAATTGGTCATCCATTCGGTCAACATATAAAATACTATGTATATAACATAAGAATGTATAGTATATATTTGAATGCCAAGAAAGATTCAATCGATCACCTTAATCAAAGAATTAATATCAATTAGAATGCCAAGAAAGATAGACAAACTTGAACAATGAAAAATTAAAGCATGATTTTTCTAATCACAAGTTTTTGTTCAAAACAAAGAATCACAACAACAAAAATTAATTTTAGCAGCAATTATGATAGCTTTTAGTGGCAGTATAAATTGCCACTAAAATTAGTTGTGTCAATGATATAATATTTAGTTTAAATGATTATGATAGGAGAACTCAAATTTTTCTTAGGAATTCATATCCAACAAATTTAAGACGGTGTATTGATCCATCAGACCAAGTACACCAAAGAACTTCTCAAAAAGTTCGAAATGGATTAATGTAATCCATGAGTACTCCAATGCACCCAACACGTTCTCTTGACAAAGATGATTCAGTAACACGAGTTGATTAGAAAACTTTTAGATGAATAGTAGGATTTGTGTCAAGATCAGACATTCTATTTAGTGTTTATATATGTGTCAGATTTTAGTCAGATCCAATAGAATTCCACTTAACAACAATTAAGAGGATATTCAGATACTTAAAAGGAATAACCAATTTATGGTTGTTTTATAAGAAATCACCAAAATACAAATTAGTTGAATATTGTGATCCTGATTAAGTAGGAATCAAACTTGAAAACATAAGCACTAGTGTGTGTGTGTGTGTGAGATAAAATCCCAATTGGTTACCTACTGAATGGAAATATTTCGTTAAGTGTTTTTAATTGACAAGAAACGGTTTGCAAAAAGACTTTCAAATTTGTAAAAACGATCAAATGTAAAACACCACTTCATCGCAACGGTTCAAGACATCAAATCACAAGTGAATCTAAACACTTATTCGATTAAAAAAGATGAATGAAACAAGACATCAGTTTATTGAAACTAGTTGTTCCAAATTTGCAATTATAAAAGCAATGCTTGGAATCGAAATCTAAAAACAACAATTTTCACACAACAATTTTGCACATTAATTGAACAAACTTTGATACGGTGAATCCATTACAAATTGAACAAAAACTTTGAACAAAATTATGAACTTGGAACTTAGAATCAAATTAAAGAACTTTGACTCAAACAACAAAGTTGATCCAACGTGAACATAAAAAAAAAAGATTGATCAACAATACATAGAACAAAATTCAAACATCTTTATTGTTTGAATATTAACCACTTGTACAAATACAAATTCATCTTAGGCTTAATTGCAATTTTAGTCCCTCTATTTTTAGTGATTTACAAAATTAGCCTCCTATTTTAAAAGTCAACAATTTTGGTATCTCTTTTTAATTTTTTAACTAAAAAATGATATGACCTTATTTTTAATGTGGCATAAAACGTTGTAAAAACTTAGATTTCAACTTCAATTTTTTTTTCTTCATATTTTTAATTTAATTAATGACTTATGAATAGTTGATGCATCTAGATGGTTCTATATTATAGAATTGTATGTCACGTCATTAAAAATATGTCAAAAATATGTCAAACCATCGTTTTTTAGTTCAAAAACATGAAAGATTGACCAAAACTGTCAATATTTAAAATAAAGAATTAATTTCGTGAATTGATAATAATAGAGGGACCAAAACAGAAATTAAGTTTTCATCTTAAGTGCTAGAAAGTGTTGGACACATACATACCCTTTGATGTATAATCAATTTAAAGCACCAATCAATAACAAAGTTCATTTTAAAGCACCAATCAATAACAAAGTGTTGTAACAAAGTTCATTTAAAGCACCAACCAATAATCAATTTATAATAATTGGCTCTTACCCAACAAAATATCATGATAATAAAAAGAGTATCCCTATGCAAATCAAACACATAAAGTTGTCATAAATTTACATTTAACAAACTTTATATAAAGTAATACAGAGCTTAACACGAAAATCATCTTCACCTAGAGATACCAAGTTATCATCCTTAAAGTCATCATTATCTTGTGTTCCTTCTCGTCCTACGCAAACCAGATCCAAGTCTGTGAGTTTCAAACAAATTCAATCATTTTCCTACCAAAAGCTGAACCTACTACTTCTAAGTTCTAAACAAGCTTTAGCTGATTCACAATGAAAGATAGCAATGCAGGCAGAATTTGACATACTTCTGGCTAATAGCATTTATCTTTGATTTCCAATCAATCAAATCTCTCTCACTTTCTCTAGGTGTTGGACCACGTTACAGTGTTCTATCCCCCCTTTCTTACCTCTTATGCATACACACTAGAGAACATCAATGGTGTAACAAATTTTGTGTGCACACTCTACATCCTTTGTGACATACATACACAGTCATCAAAATAATCAATAAACGTACTTTCTAATGCAATTACCATATCCCACCGATTAATTATAATAGCTAAATAAATCAATGAGTAAGATTGAAAATCGAATCACTGAACGGCAAACAAATAAAAGTCTTATGTAGATCCATACCTCTTCTAAAAAATTCTCAAAAAGGATCATTGTGGATTGATTTAAAAAGGATTCACAAATCAAAAAACAAAAGCAATTATTAAAAATTTCTGCTTCAAATTCAAAATTAAGTACTTCAAACATGTTATATGTTAGATATATAACCAGCAACACCCTAACAGACATTCACCATTATATGAAAATACACACATCAATTGATCTGATCTAAATTAAATTTATTCCAATAATTCTGAATCAAATACATGGTAATAGATAATTGCGATTTCAATAAATTGAAAAACATCAATTGCATTTTCGTAATCTAATATATGCAGGCATTTGAATAGAATTATAATTAAGATAAGTATAAGCTTGCTCATACCAAATGGAACTCATTCAAGATAATTGCATAGAAACTGAGATTCCAAATGGAAGAGGAAACTGAGATTATAATAAGAGGAGAGATTGAAAATGAAATCCAATAATAGAAATTCAACTATTAGAGTTAGAAATTTGAAATAGAAGATCGAAGGTCACCTTTGAAGAGAAGATAAGACCACCTGAGACGGAAAGACGACGAGATCAATCGGCAACGAAAAGACGACACTGATCGGAGACAGAGGAATAATGACTCAATCAATCAGAGAAGAAGAAACGCAAAAGCGAAATGAAGAGACGAGTTCTTAGTGAACGAGCGCACCAAAAGGAGCTGTGAAAGTTAACATATTAAAAAAGATGATTTAATGCTATCAGTGAATGCACAATTTTTGGTGTAATTGCCGTAAATGTTTGAGGAAATACCAGCAATTAGTTTGTTGCCATTAATAATTGCCCGTAAAAGCAAAATTTGGTGTAATGAATTGTTTTTATCAGCTCCAAACACCATCATCAAAATTAAAAGACAATTTAAATCGTTTAGTATAAAAAATTTAAAAAATAAAGATCACGCTCATATTTGTATATTTGTTTATCTACATGTCCTCGTTATCTAGTCCTCATTTAACATTAATGAGAGTCTCTTTCTTTAATTTCACCAAGAAAGATGTTTATATCTAATAAATTCAATTTCACCAAGAAAGATAATCATAAAAAGTATAATATGAATTTTGATTCTTGAAGAGATGAATGATGAAGAATGAATGACAATGATAATTTTGAAAAGATATAACATAATGGTAATTATTAAACAAAATTTATTAATTTTTAATCAAAAAACTGAATTTTAAAATTCGTGTAATTCGACCCACACGAAGCGTAAATCAATTCATAAGTAAGTTATAACTTTAAGATTTTAACCCAGACTTGCCTCAATCAATTTATATATTGTATAAATTTATTCATTCAAATTCCAAGAAGTAATTCAGAATCACATATTAGGTGGTTAACTCACCTACATAAAGAATCTTGAGCATGACTCAATTTATGTAACTTCTAAATCTATTCATACTTTCAAAAATCACTTAAAAAAGGTTTTCAATGCAATGGATGATTTCATTTCTAACAATACATCTAATATAATGCATGATAAAATAATGATTTCAGTTAGTCTAAGAAAACTACCTTCCACTGTCATTTTGTACCATATATCTTTGTTGGGTATGATTCTCTTAACAATCACATTGTTAACTCAAAATCAATTTAGTTGATAGTTCAATATGATCAATAATCGAGTTAATAAGTCAAACAAGTAAATAAATTACTAGCGGCCAAGTAAAACAAATCACATAAAAAGATTAGTCAAATTGTTAAGAGATGAAAAGTATGCTACAACCATCTAAACTCTTGGGTCCACCCAAGGTAAAATAGGGTTAAGCATAACACCCTGTTTTCGTAGAAATTTCTTATGATTTTATTTAAATTGATTATTGTGATGTCTTGGGTTAAGGAATTGAGTATAGGGTACTTTAATCAAATTAGAAAGCCATTTGGAAATAAAAAAAATAATAGTATAAACTATGCATTATGCATGTTTAAACTAGCTCGCATGACGAAATTTTTCCAACACTATGTTATGTAGTGTAATTAGACGTTGGACTCTTTCTTACTTCATCGTGGAAATGGTGTTTTAATTAAGAACATCAAATATCGTATTATCGTACGACTAAACAATGAAATATTTTTGCGATTTGTATAAATAGTTGTCAGTCATATTTTCAGCACCAAACTCTACACGAATTCTCAAACTTTAGCCGCCAAAAGCTTTCTTTTCTCTCAAATCATCAATAACACTAATAGATTCCATGACTGTGATTACCTTTGAATTATGTTAATATTATATGGGTCTGTGAATTGCGATTATTAAATTGTGCTGTGTGAAATATGAAACTATAATAAACACGACTTATGGCAATGATAATTCTTATTAAGGACTAACTTAGGATGGCCAAGGGAGGAAGGTAAACATGATAGTTGACACTCCAATATTTAGATTAAAAATTATGGGAAAGTACAATATTAAAAACCAAATAACGGAAGTCAATACAATTGAGACTTCAGACAAGGTAATTAGACCTTGGAATTACCTTGGAGTCCACTAATGGGAATTCTTATATGGATGGGAGAATTCTCTAATAATACTAATGGGAATTCTTATATGGATTGGGAGAATTCTCTAATAATGAGAGTTACTATGTGACACTAATTTAATTATGACTAATCACTTACATATTCTTAGATTGTACGAAGACGCGAATGTCCTTCCACAATTATTGATATAGTACTGAATTTTGTCATCAAATATTTGTGAATAATTTTGGTAACACCTGTCATTTAAGTGTTTGAAGAAGTGATCATATCATTCGTGCATTATGAACATGTTTTATCTATTATTTTGTGTAATTGTGTATTATCTTGAAATTGTGAAGTGTGTGGCAGTGTATATATGTATGTGTATCTATTTGATATTGTTAACATGATATCAAATGGTTGACCCCTTTGTCTGTTTGTGATGGTGCTCCTAGGCGCACAAATGTGCATAGGCTACAAGTGACGTTTAGGGATGAGGCAGGTGAGATAGTTTTGAAAGTTAAGTAATTTCGTTATAAATCATGTGTTGCTGCTCCAAGCTAGCTAGTAAAGAACATGTCCCCCAAGAGTAAGCTTTAATTTCCATTATAAATTGGAGTAGACCAGTTCATTATAAATACACAATATATAAATCTACTAGTTTGTTGGCAAAATGAATAAATGGAAATATTGGATTTGTGAATTTGGGTGCAGGAAGCAGTTCTAATGCAGGAGGGGCAGTTTGCTGGGTTCAGGCGTGGTGTTTTCCTAGTTGCTTGCAGTGTGGATTTTTACTTTTTGTAGTATCAACTTGTGGTTTTTGCTGGGTTTGGAGCTTTGAAGTTTTGGTGGGGTAGATATTGGTATAAATTTTACAAGTCAATTAATTACTACTCCTAAAAAATTTCATATTTAAAAATATCTTAAAAAAAAGTCTCAAAACTAAAAAGTCATAAAAATTTGTTAGCTTTGTGAAGTTTATGACTAATTTTTTTATGGAAAAAATTCAATTTTTCTTTAAAATTTTTGGATAAAACAGTTTCAATTTATTTTATTTTTTTCTTGAAATTTTTTTATTTGAAAAAAATAAACTCGATAAAAGATGTTTTTGATTTTTTGAGAAAAAAAATATTTTATATTTTTTTGAGAATTTTTTTTATACTTTTACAAAGAAATAAATTTTAAAAATTATTTAATTAAAAAAATCTCAATTAACAAAATATTAAACTTATTAGATCTTCATTTAAGACCACAAATAATAATAAAATAATGGATCAAAATTTTATAAAATTTAATATTATAAATTCAATAGATAATTTTTGCCAGAACTTTGAAACTTTGAAATTTAATTGACAACTATAATAATAGTAGGTGTGTATTGCTAACGATCTAATCTTTTCAAATTTCAATTTAAATTCAAAAACTAACTATCAATTTTAGTCAAACATTTTTTTATATACAAGTCTTTTCCAAATTTAAATTTAAAAACACACAACATAAATATTGAAACAGGAATTTAGAGAAGTTTAGATAACATATATATTACCAAATTTAAACAAACAAATCAAAATGTTTTTGACCGAAAATATACTAAAATAACTCATAAAAATATCAGATATCATATATACACACTTCCAATTTTTATATCAACTAAACCTATATTTTATCTCTATCATTGTTTCTATAATATCATTAATTTATCAAATTATTATCTTCTATATATTCCTCTTTTTAAAGTGTATACATCTTATAACCAAATATTTTTAAGAAATATATATACCAGTATAATAGAAAAGTGGATAAACAATGTCAACATCATGTTTTTCCGCTAGTAGATTATAAAGTGTCTGTAACCACCCACAGATTCAATATTCTATATATATTATATTCAATTAGAAAAAAATAATCTTTGTATCTACTAATTGATAGACCAAAGGGCAATTGCATGTGTTATCTAACTTATTTCTGTAAGGGAGAAATGCCATGCAATAAAAAATATAATTTATTTTTAAAAAATATATATAAAAAGAAATTAAATTACATCAACGTAATATTACATTATTCAATAATACTTTAACGAATATAAATTTTATAGAATATATTATTTTACTGATATGTCATATAGATTTTTTATCTAAAATTTTATAAAAATTTAAAATTATTTAATATATTATTAAAATTTATCAAAATTAACGATATTAAATAAAAATACATACGATATTAATTTTGATATATTTCAATAACATATTAAATAATTTTAAATTTTTATGAATTTTTATATACATGATATATATAATATAAATTTTTGATCAATTGTAAAATTTATAAGCTGTGTAAAATTACATTAATTTGATTTAATCTCA
>JBBPBS010001171.1:4020775-4037116 GCA_037974835.1 Cicer judaicum | reverse complement strand
CATGTTAAAGATATTATAAACACCCTTCATACAATAATTAAGATTTTTTTGATAAAAATAAATTAAATATAAATTTTTCGTATTTTAATGTTTAAAGATTTAGATGTAATTTATTTTCGTTAAAAATTTTAAATTTATACGAGAAATTCTAAATTTAAATATAATTTAAATGTAATTTATTCTCGTATTTTAATGTTATGTTACGTGTTTTTAGCATTTTTAAATATATAAAATTATTTCATAAATTATTTATATTTTTAATTTAAAAAATTTATAATTATTATTTTAAAAAATAATATTAAATAAATTATAAGAATAGATTTAATAATTTATTATAGTATAAATTATATAATTTAATTATATATTGTTATCAAACACGGATAACATAAATTAATTTTATGAAGTTTGTTATTACGGACGTATCAAAATACATAATACAAATCTATATCATGTTTCTATTTTGGAGCGCATAATACGATAACTCTCTTAAATCCATAGTACAAGTCTATATCATGTTTGTATCCTGAAACACATAATACATAACTCTATGTTAAATACATACTATGTTCTATCCTATCATGTCTAAGGTCCTAATATTTGATAAATAAAAAAATTGACAGCCCATGTGCTTCTAGCGCAGGTGCGTGCTAAGCATTTGCACGTGCCCCACGCGCTTATGCCGTTAGTGACGTAGTGGGTATTCTCCCTCACGCTTTTTTCTAGAATTGGGCCGCACCCTCAATCAACTATATTTTTAGCATCATTCATAACGCAACACAACTGTTAACTTTCATTTCAGTTTTAATTTCAAGAATTGCGAAGCTAAACTAGATAAATCATACATCAATATCGAAGAAATACAATGTTCTGGACGAATCCAAAAACCAAATCCTTGCTTTCTCATGATTTGTATGATGAATCCTAATAATCTTTTAGTATGTTATTCACACATTAGGTAACAAATCCCCAAATAATATTTTGACTAAATTTGCACGAAACACAATTTTGAATTTAATAATAAAAACGACAATCGATACACCGAAACAAAAATGCGATTTATGCGTAATAATACATTCAACAAGTAATGACATCGTTATTCATTAAGCAATGAATCGATCCAAAACAAAATATTATGATTACCTCTTTAAATTAGATTTTCGCATAATTTGATCAATCATACACAACAACAAAAATTCATATATGATTATTAACAATTTTCAGATTACATAAAATTTTCTATCAAATAATTTGACATTGTCGCAACGTATATTTGTTTGCCTCATGATACCAATTGACAGAGTTCTAAACATTTATACCAAAATCATAGATAAATATGAGTTATTACAATACTAATTTAACAAGGTTTAGGAATGTGTATCTATTATAGTTTTGGATCCATTGCAATTTAGATAATAAAAGGTGACTTAATTGTAATTTTAGTTCTCATATTTGTCTTGATTTACGAAATTGATCGTCTATTTTAAAATTTAATAGTTGACGTGTGGTAGTTTAAATATCATAACATATAATACGATGATGTAGAATAACTAATTAACACTTATGAAATTGGAATAAAACGCTGCTAAAACTTAGATTTTAACTTTGAATTTTTTCATATTTTTAATTTAATTTATGACATATGAATAATTAATGCATCTAGATGTTTTTATATTATAAAATTGTATGTCACGTTATTTAAAGTATGTTAAATCGTCATTTTTTTAGTTAAAAAAATAAGGGAGAAACCAAAATTGTCCACTTTTGAAAGAATAGTGAATTAGTAATAATAGAGAGACCAAAACTGCAATTAAACCTAAAAGGTATAAGAGATTTTGTCCTCTTAGTGATAAATTGGTGTTTAAAGTTATAATTGATTGTGGTCTTCTTAATATTTTTGGAGGTCTCGTATGAATCTAAGAAATTTGACCTATGATAAAAAAAATGCAATTTTAAAAATTATAAGTTATTTTAAAATATTATATTTTTACCGAATGAATTATCAAAAACTCAAACTATTTTATTTAAATTTATCAAAATAAGTAAATAGTAAATAAAATTAAACCAATACTAACCTTCTCTTTCTCAATTAATCTTTGAGCAATTTTATCTATAGTTTAACCATTTTTCAACTTTTGATGCAACTCATTCTAAGTTGCCATATTTTTAACATGTTTTATGCTTATCTCTAAACTTTTCACCGATATTTGACCAATCACCACAACCCTCATTTGATCATCCCCACAACGTAATGAACTCCTACAATTTAAAACTATAACATTTGACTAAATCCTAATAGATAATGAGCTTCTAAAAATTAATAAATCACCAACTTCAAACATGGTAAATCACAAAATTTGTTGCAGCTATCACATACTCACAATGGTGGTGTGGAGAGGAGACGATAGTTGAGAGAAATTAAGTTTAGTGTTAGACAAGATAGTCTCCGTATAGAAAATTGGATATTTGTTTTGGGAATAAAGTACAAATATAAAATTTTAAAAGACCAATACACAAAATAAAATATTTAAATACAATTTTTTTAAAATCAGATATGCAACTTGTTGTACCGTGTACAGCCGACTGTGTTATTATTGATATAATTAATAGCAAGTTTATATGTTCACCAGTAGGGGTGGGAATAGGTCAAACATTGAAAGTTCTCAGTCTAGCCTATGATTAATCTTTGAGGCCTAAACCTGACATGTGCCTTATCATAGGGTTTTTTTTTTTTTTTTTTTATCTTTCGATCTGACGTGACTTTTTTAAAAGTTTTGTCTGACTTGAAAGCCTATTTAAAAGTTTTATTCACATTAAAATATTTAAATGTTATAGTTTACATTCTTTTTAAATAAGCTAAACTATGCCTTTATATAAAAGTGAAACTAATGAAATTATAATAAAAACTAATAAAATAATAATTAACAAGTTTGCACTGCTACACCCTTCCAAGAAAAAAAAAAGCAAAATGAATCTATAATTTTTCCTTATACACATATTAAGTTACATGCTTTATCCATACAAATTTATATAATGTTCTCCAGATACAAATACTAATGTACATATCTATATATATTAAATAAAAAATAATTTTTCTAACAAAATAAAATTATGAAACAAATACCCTTTAAATCATAGAAAATGATTTTCGGTTTCAAAGAATATATTTTTCCTGAAACAAACACACTCATTATTACCTCTCAAACAAATATGAAACGACTACTGAGTGATTGTCTAATCAAACGGCTATCGAATATGGAATCACTACCGAATATTAAACGACTACTGAGTGATTGTCTAATTGATAAATTTTAAAATAAAAAATAATATTATTAATAAATAATAATAATAAAATAACATTAATAAATAATAAAATATATATAGGCCGACCTCTCATACTTAATATAGTTCTTTATAAGTCTGATTCTAATCTATTTAAATAAATATAATATAAAAATAATCAGAGTCTAACCAACGATAAACTCTTGACTGACAACATAATTTATTCTCATCCCTATTCACTTGTTCTTATGAACAAAAATAACTCACTATTCCATCACAAACTATTCATAAAATACAACTCAGATAAAATATTAATTGATGCATAATATAAATGCGTCCAATAATTAATAATTAATTTAATAACTTATATTGAATTAATTAGTTAAGGTATTCCACAAAATTCAACGACCCCCCTCTCGGTCATTCTCGACCTCCAAATATTAACTACCATCAACCTCCCATATATAACATTCTTATATGGTTAGATGAGTTTAGGGATGTTTTATTTGTTGTACTATTTCTAAAATGTCATAGCTATCATCGTCAAATCAAAATAGATTTTTTTAAGAAATCGACCGTGAACTCATCTGCACCGAAGTGGTAATTTAATAAGAAAAGTGAAAGATATGTATAAGTAAATTATTTTATTATTGAAGAAAATAACACCATATGGACAAACCAATTTTTTTTTTTTTTGACTCATTATGTTAACGAACTACTGAATTAGAAAATTAAATATGTGTACTAAATTAAAGGTAACCTTTATTAGAAAAAAAAAATCTTATTATAGTGAAATTCCTTTCATTTATTTCTTGATAATTAATTATATAGATGTATATAACCGCCTTATTTATTTGAAGAGTCTAATGCCACTAGAAATGAGCCAAAAAGTTTATATGAATTTTCATTTGTCAAATATTGTGGTTCGTCAAATATTTTGGTTCATTTTCCAAGAAAAATCTTGCATGTGACAGTTATAGTTTCTTGGAAGACAGATTATTGTATTTGCATGAAACACACAACAAGCTAATACAATGAGTATAAACATTAATTAACTTTTCACTCTAAGGGAAAACATTTTTTAGCTTTTCAAAAGCCTAAACGAGCACAAGATAAAAATCATATTAATTCTTATTGATCCTCTCAAGGCAATCTGAAAGGAAAATGTCTAGTAGAATCGTTGAATGAGTAAATAAGACTATGCACTTAATATTTTATTAAATTTAGTTTTAGGGTTATCTCACCTTTCTTTTTGGTGTAAAAAGTCTAGTGGTAAAACTCACATCAAATTACAGTTGCAGTAAGACTGCAACCGTTTCACAGTGCAATTGCAGTATGATTGTAATTCACATATGTTGCAACAAATAAATCAAACAAAAATGAACTATGTAGTCATCAAACATCTTTTTTTTTTAATTTTGTCTTTATTTCATAAATTTAGAGTGTGTTTCAAAGGATTAATGATATGTTAAAATAATAGAGAGTTGATAATGAGATATTAAAGATAAATTAATGAAATAGAATATTAGTAATAAATTATAATATTTTGTGCTAATAAAAAATAATTTTATATTGTAATGTTCCTTGACTGCAACCACAATTTAAAACTATGATTCACAGACACTAAATATAGATAAAAGAGATATTACGGATTTGAATCTACATTTCAATATATCAAATATCTCCATAATCTTGTACTATATGAGTTGCACTTATGTAACAATATTCTCTTATTTTTTTAATAGCATTTATGCTAAATCGTAAACTATATATTATTTAAATAAGGATAAAAGCACTACCTTAAGTAATTTACCAATCTCACTATAAATTTTGTGGCAACTCATCTTTTGACTCAAGTTTTATAAGACACTTTTTCTCCTTTGCATAATTAATGTCTTATAGCTACTTCCCCATTAGTTGCCAAAGAAAGATGGAGTACAACACCCAAAACTCTAATAAATCTGAGCAAATAAGATGGAGCTCAGATGATATAGGTGGTCCTGGTCAAGTTAGATCTTATTCTTGTACTTTTTGCAAGAGAGGATTCTCTAATGCACAAGCATTAGGAGGACACATGAATATTCATAGAAGGGATAGAGCTAAACTCAAACAATCTTCTGAAGAAAATTTGATTTCCTTGGACATCTCAACAAAAAATACAAATGATCATGATTTGGAATATAATCATGAAAATCAAAGGGGAAAGTTAATTAACATAACAAAAGAACTTCCTTTTGTGGACATAAAAGGAAGTGGTGTTATGGCTCATAGGATTGAAGACAAAAAAGGTGATTTAGACCTTGAGCTTAGGTTAGGTTTTGAGCCAATGGATTCATCAACATTGAGCACTCGATCATTCTTTTGAGTTGCATGCCAATTGGAAAATCAGCGAAAGGTCACATTTTTTCGTACCTATACCACTCTTCCAATTTGAAATTAAAGTAATTAAATGTGAGAATTTCATTTTAATGTATTGTTAGTATATGCAAATTTTACACTTAAATTCAATTATTTATATAATTACTACATTATTTAATGAATTTGACATCTTATATATTTATGGAGGTAGTCAAATTTATTCAATAATAATGTAATTGTTACATACCATTGAAATTATAAAGTGTAAAGTTTTTTATACCGAAGCTACATTAAAATTAAATGTTACAATTAAAAAAATGTGATATTAGTGTAATCATGGGAGGTTATCACAAATATGCATTTTTATGTTTATGCTATTCGTTTTTTTTTTCTTTTCGTCTCTTTGTATTATTGTTTTAGTGATTATTAATTATCATTATATCTATCTATAGTATATATATATATATGGAAAATCAAATATTTCTTTGTGATCATATGGCTATTTATTTTTCTGACTCACATATGGCTATTATTTGAATATAGATATTTATGATCTGGAGTTTCTGTTGGCGTATTACTAGAGAAGCTTTTCGTTGTTCAGAAAGAAAAAAACAAAGACAAAAAAAGAAGAAGCGGTTTATTAATATGATCATGTTATATTTGTTATTATGTTTAAATTTTAAGCAATAGATGCCAAAGTAATTGCAAGATTGTTTGTACTCAAAATTTATTTTAGGGATTTGTAAAAAAAAAAATTGTTTTAGGGAACAATGAAGATAATTATATGAACAGTGATATCATATGGACTCAGGTTTTATATATCCACTGAAGATGCTGCCATAATACCCAATGGTCCAATGGAAAAGGTATATAACAGAAATATTATAAGACTAAAGATTTTCGACTAAAAAATAAAAATTAACGGCAAAGGATATCTTAAATTGTGAATACAACGGTATTGCAATTTATTTTTTCAAAGGTGAAAGGGACGTAGCTTAATATATAAAAGGTGATGCTAACATGTATGAGGGTGTTTGCGGGGCGGTTTGAATCGGTTTTGCAACAAAAATTCATCTAATTTAAAAATAAAATAAAATTCTTTGTGGTTTAGTTTTGATGATAAGTTTAAAAAATGTTTTAATCAATTTCTTCTAATTTCAAGAAGTTTAATCTGGATCGGTTTTTAAATATTCAAATTATAATTATAAAAAAAATATTAATATTAATATAATAAAAGTATTATAAAATAATATTTTTGATGTAAAATATAATATATAATATAATTAAATTTAACATTACGAAATAAAAATGATCAATTATATTTGATTGATGCAATATAACATATAATATAATTAAATTTAACATTACAAAATAACAATAATACATGAAATAGCAGCAAACTAAAATACATTAAACTATGAGTCCAAAGAAAAACATTAAACTAATAAGTATTTTTAGGGAAAAAAATTTTAAAAACCAACAAATAATATACATGCAATATATTATATAAATAAAAACAAATAACTATTAAAATTTATTACGGAGTGTGGTTTGATTTTAAAAAATCGATTCAAACTTCAATCCAATTCGTGTGGTCTTAACAAAAGGTGATTCAAAAGTATTCAAGTTTAGAAGGTTTTTAATTTTATTGGATTGGTTTGGATGCAAAGACGAAAGACGAATATAGGTTAAAAATACCACAAATAGTAATTATATTTTAAAAAAATAATTACATAATTTTTTATAAAAGAAAATGTTCAATTTCTAATACAAAATTTCTATCTTTAGAACACTAACAAGTGCCTCAAGGGCACATGTTAACATTTTCCATATATAAAATCACAAAGAAACACAAAAGGTGCAAGGAAAATTAGAAAGAAAGAGTTCAAACTTCATGAATATTAAGAGTTATACATTATTTAATCTGAAAATATGTTTATAAATGAAGGTAATTGTGACCATAAACTCGATTTTTAGATGTTGAATTAGCTTGAACTAAATTCTTATAATCATACCAGTCGAAATAGGATAACAATCGAAACAACATTACGAACTGAAACATGCCATAAGACATCAACTCCATTAAGCACCTCATTCTACAGAATTATGCAGACACAACATTCTGCAAACAAGAAAACATATTTACAAATTAACCACCAAACGAGCAAGATAATTTTTCAACCATTGCAACATTAAATAATTGAATCCCTTTGATTTCGAGTGCAACCCATTTAAAGATAGTAATTTGAAGTTCTCTAAAATAGCTAGCTTCTAGTTGGCTGAGAATACTATCATTTCTCAATATCTCAATAAACATAATGCTTAATTTTACTTCAAACTTGGATGATCAAACATGACGAGATTGACCTTATATCACAGAACCCTTCTAACACTGATGTTGATGTTATCCAAGGACAAAATCCATCCAAATGTTTTGGCTATTTTGGCCTTGACCAAGTGATAAATTTGACAACTTTGAATATATTCGTTGACATCTCTTTCAAGTCTTGACCAATAGCAATTGTCATTCACTAAAGCCACAAAAACTCCTCGTGTACTCTATAGTGTTCTAAAAGAATTATTAATCAATGGCCTTCCAAAACTATTGAAAATCTGGATCATATTTGTATAACTCTTTGATTATATCAAATCCAATTAGAGGCAAGTAAGGTATAACACCTATTGAGAGTATCTACAATAACATTTTGAACCACCAACTTATGTTTGAGTAAGAATGGATAAGGCACTAAAAACTCACTTCAAGTGGCATGTATGTAATTGGTCTAATTGTTGAGAATCCAACAACTTCACGGTAAGAATAAATAATTCATTCAACAACTAATTACTTCAATGTTGTAGTGTATAAAAAATGGCATAAAATCTCTTATAATAAGTCGGGTACCTAAGTTTACCGTTGTTGAGATTTATGCTAAAGAAGGCTACATATCACTTTCTTGACTTCAAACAGCACTAGTTCATCTACTAAAACTGTCACAATTGACTTCGAATATTTGGTCAAAATTTTGAATGTGGACTATTTTATAGTGTAATATATTATGCGTCAACTTAGAAAACTTATTAATTGGTCTGTTTTTGGTTCAATTCGTTTGGATTCAATTTTATTTAAATTATTTTATATTAATTATATTTGTAAATATGATTTGTTAGCAGCTAGATGGAATTTTTTTTTAACATGCAATCGAATCATAACAAATAAGAAAAATAATTTTGCTATTGATTTTATTGTTAATTAATTGTTATTAATAGCAACATTATCTTTTACAAGAGTGTGAATAATTTAATTGAATCAATTAATATTTTCTGTAACAGTTCAACTTACTTATCGGTATCATTCATTTATTTTCACTACCAATTGAAATCTAATAATATGAAAGTTATTAAACTCAAATCAAAACATTTATAACTTTAAAATTATTCCTTTATTTGTTTACAGCATCTTATGTTGTAACTTTAAAATTCATATTTTCAATAATATTGGATGCGTGAAACTTATGAAATAGAATTTTTATTTTAAAGTCCAGTCGTTAATCTGATCCATATTTGCGACAAACTAAATAAATCCGACCAAAAACACTTAGTTTATTTTTTGACTTTATTTTTTATAGCCCAACCAGTACAAAAATTCGGGCTAAAGTTTGGTTTATTGGACCTAACCATTTTTATGGCTTTACTTCTTTTTTTTACAAAACTTAGGAGCTTTATTAGTCATGTAATAATCAGTTTTAAAAGTTTCACGCATCCAATATTTTAAAAAATTGCATAAAAAAACACATTCATCTATATTTTTTATTTTAATTTTTTATAACTTTAAAAAAAATGGATTTTAGAAATTTTACATTTATCTAAAATTTCAAAAAAAATTAAAATTTTAAAAAAATTACATTTCAAAAATTTCGCATTCTTTCATATTTTTGAATTTAATTTTTTAAACTAAAAAAAAAAATTGCATTTCGAAAGTTCCACGTTCATCTCTTTTACCACTTATCTATTCACTTTAACCTCTCATTCTCCTAAAGTATGTGAAAATATCATTTTTTTATCTTATTTAATCTCTTATTATTTGATATATAGTCAAAATTTTCTAAATTATGAACATTTCGACAATTGTAAAATTTTGAATTTTACAATATTTTGAAAGTTTTACGTTCAACCAATTTTATTTTTTTGATTTTTGAAAAAATTACATCACAAAAGTTTGACATTCATTCATATTTTTTATTTTAAATTTTAAAACTTTTAAAAAAATATATTTCAAAAATTTCACATTCATCCAAAATTTCAAAAAAAAAAATTAAAATTTTGAAAACATTACATTTAAAAAGTTTCTCATTCATTCATATTTTTGAATTTTGTTTTTTAAACTTTTGAAAAATAAATACATTTCAAAAGTTTCACATTGATCCATATTTAAAAAAAAAAAAATTGTATTATATAAAGTCTCATATTCCTCCAAAATTTTGATATTCTTTTAAACTTTTAAAAAAATTGACTATTAAATAATAAAGAATAAAAAAAAATCTTTTTATGTGCTTTGGAAATAAAAAGTAAAGATTTAGAGATGAATAGTAGATTTCTCAAATTATAGTTAATAACAAAGTAAATTGGGCCGAACTGACTCACGACTCTTAACCAAAGGTGGGCCGACACAGTCTGGCCCATTTAAGTAGGCTCACATATTCCATTGCTCCGACCTAAAATAGAGGAAAACGTTCACGCCACTAACTACTTAATCCACCACACTTGCCTCCCTAAACCGAAACACTACATTATACATGTGGAGTATATTATAAATTCATATTCTCTTGTACAAAATATATACATAAACTCTTTTTTCATCAATTTTGCTCAAAACTTTCATCATCTAATTTCAATTTTCAAATGTCTTCTTCTGTAGAATCCGACCTTCTAAACAAACAATGGAAAACCCTTCTCTTCCCCAACATGATCAAATCCAGTGACCTTCTTACTCTCTTCCTCAAAGTGGGTCTCGCAATTTCCACCATCTTTCTCATTACCCATTTTTTCTACCTTTCTTTAACTTACAACCAACCACAACAAAACTATGATCAAATTGCCTTCAAACAAATGTTCCAACTCCGATCCCCCAAAACCCTAAACATAGAATCATCCGAAGAGCCAACCAACATCTCCCACATCTTGTTTGGTATTGGCGGCTCTACATCGACATGGCACACACGTCGCTCCTACAGCGAACTCTGGTGGCAACCAAACACCACCAGAGGTTTTGTGTGGCTAGACCAAGAGCCGCCAAAAAGTGAGACATGGCCAAAGACTTCACCTGCGTATAAAGTCTCTGGCGACACGTCATCATTTAAGTATACATGTTGGTATGGCTCTCGTTCAGCTATCCGCATAGCGCGGATAATAAAAGAGAATTTTGAGCTAGGGTTAGATAATGTGAGGTGGTTTGTGATGGGCGACGACGACACGGTGTTCTTCACTCGCAATCTCGTTACTGTGTTATCAAAATATGATCATAATCAAATGTATTATATTGGTGGGAATTCAGAGAGTGTAGAGCAAGATGTTGTACATTTTTATACAATGGCTTACGGCGGCGGAGGGTTTGCTATAAGCTACCCTTTGGCGGCGGAGCTTGTGAAGATTTTGGACGGTTGCATTGATCGGTATTCTGAGTTTTATGGTTCTGATCAGAAAATTCAAAGTTGCATTAGTGAAATTGGCGTTCAGATTACCAAAGAGCCTGGTTTTCATCAGGTACATCATAAATTAAATTAATTTTTTAGTTTTTGATAAACATTAATTTTTATTTAGCCATTGATTATTAAGTAATTTTGGTGATTTTAAAATTATAATTAAGAATCATCAATATTAGGTTGAATGAAACGTTCAAGTAGCACAAACTGAGGCATGTAATTAGCATTAGCATACTATTTAGTTTGATTCTTTGATTAGCTTCTCTCCTATTTTTGTTAAGAAAATCATAACATCAATTTTTTTACGGTCATATCTGTCCATTCAAGGTTTTTATGATTGTGTATTTATTCCGAAATAAAGGTTTTTAGAATTGCATTATTATTATTATTATTTTTATGTAGAAAGAAAGTCAAAGAGATTGTGAAAGAATCATTCTATTCAAACAGAATATTTTGCTAACTACCAAGTTTGATTATTTATGAGATTAATTTTTATGTCGTTTTAAGTCTACACAAATTTTAATTTTTTTCTTAATTTAATTAGAGTTCAATGAGAGATACTCTCATTTAATGAGAAATTGTTATTTTTATATAATTACCAAAAAAAACTATCGTGCCTTTTCGGTATCATGTATTATTAATTTTAAAATAACCTTAAAGTATGATTGAGTGACATAAAAAATAAAATACTTGTATTAGATATTAATGTAAAATAGTTTTATACCAAAAACATAAGCCATTTAAATCCTTTTAAGTATAGTATTTCTAAAGAGTTTGATGTTAATGGAAGGTAATTTTTTTTTTACATATATGCATATTATGGTCAATCATAATATTAATTTACACATTACATATACAGTAAAACAAAATCTTGTTTGATTAACAAAGTAAAAGTTCTTTCCATCGACTTTATATTCAAAATTCATATCTAAAATACTATTACTTTAACTATAATATTTGCAATGTTTATTTATAAAAAAAAAATTAATTTATTGTTTCAAAAAGTATGATTCTAGTTTATATCAATCATAACTTCATAAGAGGTAATTTATACAACATGAATTCAACACACCAAAAAAGACAGTTTGACGATATTACAATTATTAAAAGTGATTACTTACTTTTCTCAATATGCATACTTAATTAAATTTTATTATAATTCAGTCAGGATCAAGTAAAATGTAATTGAGTTCATATATAATTATCATTATCATTATTATATTTTTTGCCAAAAAACATTCATATATAGTAATGAGAATTCATTAACACTAGAAATAATATATGACATTTATTCTATTTCATAATTTAGTATAAACATTAAATTTCATCAAATGAATATTTTTTTTAATAAAAATGTCTTACTATTCCCTTTTTAGCATTTCTTTTACTATACGTCTTTTTGTTAGAAAGTCTTTTAGGTAATATTTATTTTAAAAAATTGACAGGTTGATATACGTGGGAACCCTTATGGTTTATTGGCGGCGCACCCAGTAGCACCATTGGTATCATTGCATCACTTAGACTACGTGGACCCAATTTTCCCCAACATGACACGTGTTGACTCCGTTAAAAAACTAATAACCGCTTACGAAACGGATCCGGGTCGGACCGTCCAACAGAGTTTCTGCTACGACCACACTCGAAATTGGTCCGTATCAGTTTCATGGGGCTACAGCGCTGAGTTGTTTCCCTTTTTACCAACAGCAAAAGATCTTGAAATGGTGTCCAAAACTTTCAAAACGTGGCGGAGTTGGAGCGATGGCCCGTTTACTTTTAACACCAGACCCGTTAAGAATGACCCGTGTGAAAATTCGCTAACGTATTTTGTGGACCGGGTTGATGATTTGGGTCGGGGACTAACCCGGTCTAGATATAAAAGATACAACGATTTTACGAGAAAAGATTGTGAGCGTAGTGATTTCGCGCCGGCTTTAGCTGTTCAATACATCAATGTTTCCGCACCTCTACTTATGCCTCACACGTGGAAAGAGGTAAGGAATATTTTTGCCGCAATTCATTTACTTTTTTTTACTCAATATAGATTTAGATTTTGCAAAATAGCTTTTACAAAATTAATGCTAATATCATGATTTTGATAAATCTAACATGAAATCAAATATGAACTTATGTGCAACATGAATCATTATTGATTACAAAAAGTTAGCTTCATGGAGAATATTTTATTGATTAAATTTATAATCGGTTTATTTATTTATTCATACATTATTTTATTTTAAGAAAATGTATTTAATATATTTAATAATTGAGTTAAATAAATATTTAACTATTATAAAATTTTAAATTTAGTCTCGACAAAATTAATTATATTTTTTATGGCGACAAAATTATTACATAAATTGAGACTAAAAATAAAATTGTGAAAGTTTATAGAGATTAAAAATGTATTTTAAGTACATATTGTTGGTTTAATTGTAACACAAACTTCTATCTTTTTTTTTATGATTAATTGGTTCCTAACTTAATTGAAATTTCGGAATAAACAGGCACCACGTAGACAATGTTGTGAGATAATCAACGATGGAGATGGAGATAAAAAAGTGGTCGAGGTACATATTAGAGGATGTCATCGATTTGAAAGTGTGACTCCTCGATAGAAAATTATAACTTTGAACATATTGATGCAAAGAAAACGTAATGAATTTTTTGAAGTCTTTTGCGAATGAAGACTAAAAAAGTATCTAAATTTAAGAAGAGTCTGATGCAATACGACGATATGTTGAGAGTTGATGCTAATTGACAGATCAAATAGTGAGTTGTTTTTATGCTCTTCAAATATCCAAATCAATCTAAGCATATAAATAATGTGATTGTGTAGATTATGGGTTTAAATTTACATTTTTTTAATATGATTATATTCTAATTTGCATACCATATTTTGCTAACTCAAACTGTATTGTGATTTAAAATGACATGAGATGAGATATTATTATTTATTCAAACGATGAATTTTTGAAACTAACAACATTGAGTTTGAAAATATAAGAGGCGTGGATGTGTGGTGCTCATGATATTGTTATTTTTTTAGGTGCACCAAAGACGTGCTGAGATATGATTTTAAACAAATACTTGTGGTTCAAGCTTATTTTTTGTTTTTGAGTCAAGTCGCTTAACCTTCTAACGTGTTATATTCAAAGGGGGATTGGTTCACCAATACACACTTAACTTAAGATTAGTAAATTATAAAAAGAAATAAATAAATAAAAGATGTTTATACATCAATAATTCTTAAGTAGGTAGCTCAACAAAGTAGGGGAATGAATTTGCTCAACCATACAAACAATGATAAGAATCTTCAACCTCGGAATTAGGGATTTGGTAAATCCTCAAATTTTATTTTTTGTCAAAAGTAGGGACAATTTCAATAAAAAATGGAAAAGGCCCAATTGACTAAAATTACAAACCCACTTTTTTCATAAGCCTCAAACTTAAAGGGGGTGAATTAATTAACATTGACAATTTTTTAAAGAAAATTACCAAAATTATGCATTGTTTACTTGAATTAAATCCATGCCAACAAAAAAAAAGTAAATGATAATTTTAATTAGTCTTCGTCATCAACTAAATTTGAATGATGTCTACTGAAATTTTAACGACGAAATCTATTTTTCATCGTCTTGATAATCACCATTATCATCTTTGTCACTCTCACGACCACCACCACAATCACCATCATCACAAGACAATTCAAATAGAACACAAATACACAAAATCCAAGGTTGTTGATCGTGCATTATTAATCTCTAATGTAGTTAACAAGTGACAAAAAGGACAATAAAGAAAAATAAAGTTACATTAATTCAAGCTTTGAGAGAAAGACTTAGGATTGTTGGCCATCGCGGAAGGAGTATGAGTAGAATGTTGCACACTAATTGTAGTTTTCTTGGCAGAATCATTCTCAAACATGTACAACTTTCTCTTTAATTTACTTGTGTAGATGCATAACTTTAAAAAACAAAAGGTGAAGCACAAAAACACTATTTCTAAGCGCTAAAAATCAACGGAATAGTGTTGTTGAGATATTATCTTATTTTACTTTCCTTTATTCCTATTATATGTATACAATCTTTCTAATTGTAGTTCTCATTCTCATCCTTATAATTTAAGGACTCTTGGTGGTAATGTTTTCATTACAAATAAATATTTAAGGATAAGGATCTGAACTCTCAAAACAATTCATATAAATTATTTTTTATTTTTTATTTAGAAATCTCTAACTTATAAGTTAATTTTATATAGATAAGTTATATTCTATATAAAAATTTAATAAATACAAAAAAAAAATTAATTTAATGCATTTGAAACATTTGTCTAAACATCCTACATTAATTGTTAGTGAAAATCAATTATGATACTTTTTTTATAAAAATTGTTGTACAAAAGTAGTTTAATTTAATGCATTTCAAACATCTGTCTGAACATCTTAGATTAATTGTTAGTGGAAATCAATTATGATACTTTTTTTATAAAAATTGTTGTACAAAAGTCTTTTAATTTAATGCATTTCAAACATCTGTCTAAACATCCTAGATTAATTATTAGTGGAAATCAATTATGATACTTTTTTATAAAAATTGTGGAAACTAACAAGGGTTGATAATTGATGGAGTTGTAATTTTATTTTTTTGAGTGAAGATTCATTTTAATCATTGAGAAAAAACATGAGATCCAATTCAGTTCCTAAGAAAAAATTTTAGAACGAAACAACTTAGTCTCTACTTTGTTTATTTTTTATTTGATTGATGAAAGAAAAAGAAATAAAAAATAAAAAATAAAAATAAAAAGAATAGAAACTAAGATGATTACTTAGTAGTTTATTATAAAAGATTAAAAATAATTATAGTCTCCATCTAATATGACACAAATTTTTCTAAAGTTACGATGATTATTTAACAACTCTTTTTCCTTCCTTGATCTCTATTTTTCTGAGTTAAATAAATTTTTTAATCCTTACAAAATTTTGAAATTTCATTTGCAGTCCCCATAA
>JBBPBS010001171.1:4007035-4020765 GCA_037974835.1 Cicer judaicum | reverse complement strand
AAAAAAAAAAAAAAACTGCATTTTCTAGTACTACGAAATTAACAAAATAAAAATAACACAATAAATATTTAAAAATCTAGCTTTGTATGCCTCATCATAATTCTAGTTGCATCAAATGATTAAATGTAATTTCATCAAACATAGGAGTATTACTAGGAGGATATTGAGATTGTGGAGGCGTCTAGAGCTGGCGTCTGATATGGTGGCTGATTCAAATAGTAAGGCTGCTGGAGGAGGAGACAGTGGTCTGAAGAGGATATGGAGGTGACATCTTCTGATGGTAGCAGTATCGAAATCCATTGTTGCATGACACCATCCACCATCTTACATACTTTCTCTTCAATATACAACTGCTTGTTATAATGCCTCCGGATGTTCATTCTTTCCAAGGTTCTATATCTCTTCAATATCAGGCAGTTGAGATCAACTTTTACTGGCACAAAAGAAGACTCGTGTGTAAAAAAACCTTATGATCCTTTCTTCAATGTAGATGAAAGGACAACAGTTTTGTGCACACGTTTCTTCACCTTGCTGCCAGAAACTCCCACCCACTTACAATGCACCTCAGCTCCTCTAAATCAACTTGACTCTAAAGAGGAAGACTTTCCTGAGAAATCAATCAACCGAACAATACTTTCCACCAGCAACCTTGATCAATATGTTTTATGAAAAATCTGATCAATATTAATCTTCCCTCTCCTAAATTTATTCACATTCCTATTAGGGATATCGATTGTTGCTAATGCAGGTGAAAAACAATCGCTTCCTACATATAACTGACACATGCTACATTGCTTATTACTTGTAAGGCATTATATGGTTTTCCTTTTGTTTCTTAAACAACAACCATTTGTTGTGTCAGATCTTTTGCTTACATGTTGGCACTGCCACCAAAATCCATGGAAATATTTCTCCATTATGTTGCATGTGGAACTTCTTCTGTATGCACTTCATCCACACAACTTATCCTCAATGCTCAATGGTTTGCAATAGGAACTGCAGCAAGGTGTGAGAGAAATTAAGCAGAAACCAAAGCTCAAAGACTCAAACTAATGTTCAAAATTTCCAAATTCTTAAGTTCTTTCATTACCCATTAAATAGATGAAAGTAATAAGAAAGCTTAACACTTAATGAAGATACAAAGGGTTCCAACAAAGAGTTTGGCTCTCTATACCAAACTAAATGCTTTTTATTCTAACAACATTTTAGTCGAGTCAACAACACTCAAACTAAATGCAATTGAACAAGGAATAATGAAGACAATATTAGTCAAACCAATTCTGAGATATGACAAATTGAGTTAACAAGTTCAGAAACTTGCTAAACCTCAACATTTAATACAGCAAAACCTGCAATATAGAATTAGAAGACCTATATCACCAATAGGGGAAGCAAAAAGAAGGACTAATTTAAGCAATTGTGGGAATAAATGATGGCAAAGATTCTTGCAACAAATTTACTAAATAAGCCTTAATTTAGGCAGGGAAAAGGTCACTAAGGTTGCTACAACGCCACATTACTTTATACTCCTAAATAAACAGTAAGTTAATGCTGTGATGTTTGGAATACGTGATATACACAACACAGATCTCTTTTGCAAAATGCAAAGACAAATTTATTCATCAATCTATATCAGTGCAATTTTTTTTATTCAAAAGTCATACATCCTGAAATCCTGCCTGTCCAGTAGCAAGCTGATTTGAGTGATTTCAATCATGAACAAAAGCAAACTCTACCTAAGCCAAATTCATAAGTCAAGGAAATGTTACCATACAACAATTCCAATTTAAATGAATATTAACTTCACCTTATAGTCAAGTAACAACCTCCTGCCAATGCCTGCTGAGTGTATCCCTAATGTATGTTCAATCTCAATAAATGGTTGAAATTGTTACAGTGTACTGTAATGTTAAATAGTCCGATCTCAAATCACTGTCCAAGATTGATTACTGCAAGTAACTGCGTCATAATACAAGTGCAGAGAATCCAAATCCTTAAAACCTTTAGTTTTAGTACTCCATTATAGATCTTTATGTTGTTCTTGATTTAAATTCCCTCTCCAAATAATTATCTGTTCATCCTTGAACAAAATCGGAACACAAGGTACCAAATCTCGCAACTTGACACCAATCCTTTTACAATCACTTGTACCCACATAACTACAATCCAATCTCACAACCTCCTCAATCTTCAAACCTTCCCTAACCCTCTCCACCACATTGACATAAACACCATTTCTACTAAGTTTCATCAGAGGCTGTGACTCCAAACCCTTATTCCTCAATTCCTTTGTTTCCTCATAAGTCAAACCATCAATTACATTCTTCACAAGTTTAGGATAAATCGGTGCATAAGGCTTCCACAACATAAGAGGTATAATTGGTCTTTTCTTAGGATCATAATGACGTCCTCTGTATAAAAGCAATATATTCAATTTTCTATAGATAATTTTCCCTCCAGATTTTTCTTCAAGGTGAAAGCAAATATTGTCCATGTCTAAAGTTGGAATACCTAAGCATTTAATTCTAACAGCTTCAGCTTTTTTCCAATGGTTATGAATTGAGTCCAATGTGTTGTGAGTGACTCCGTCTTTTCCTAAATTGATTTGTCGGTTGCAGTCGTTGTGGCGGTAGCGTTCGACGAGGTCGCCGACCTCGTCGTCGTTTAGTGGGGCTCCCAGGATCCGGTTACGATCGTCTTCGATTGTTTTTTGGTCCGGTTCGTTGTGAACCGGGGCGGAAGTACCGGTCCATTTGCGGTCGAGTCGGTTGGGTCCGAAAGGAGAGAATTTGGGGGATTCACGGAAGCTTATGGGTTTAATGGAGGGGTTAGTTTCGGAATAAGAATATACGAAATTGAATGGAAGGTTTGATTTAAGAGGGAGATTTGAGTCACAGTTGCTGTTATGATTTTGTTTTTGTTTTTTGTTGTTTTTGGTTTGAGGTTTTGATGTGGGGGAAAACGGCGGGTCGTATGGGTCGTGGGGGATGGATTGGCTGAGGAAGCGACGGAGAGAGAAAGGTACACGACGGGTCGTAAAGGAGAAGAGGTTGTTCGGCATTTTCTCTTTTCATTCCTCCTCTCTGAAAACACTCTTCCCTCCTCTCTCTGTAGAGAATAGTAGCCGCCACCCACCCCTGAGTGTAGGTGTTTTTAGGTTTAGAAACTTCTATGCTTGAATCTAGTTTTTTTTTTTTTTTTTAATTATAATTTTAGTTATTCTTTTTTTTATTTATTTATTAAATTAATGTATCAATTTTAAAAGTTTATAATTTTAATCATTCTCTTAATTTAAAAATAATAATAAAATATGTATAATAAGATGATATAGAATAATTAATATTTATGAAATTTAAATAAAATATAATAATAAAATATGTATAATAAGATGATATAGAATGATTAATATTTATGAAATTTAAATAAAATATAGTAAAAATTTATATTTTAATTTTAATTTTTTCTTTATATTTTTAATTTAATTAATTATATATAAATAATTAAATCATCTTCTATATTATAGAATTATATGTTACCTCACTAAAAATATGTCAAATATAATTTCTTTTTAGTTCAAAAATATAAAAAAATTTAAATTTTTTTTATTTTTAAAATAGAAGGATCAATTTTATGAATTGATAATAATAAAAACACTAAAATTGTAATTATGCATATATCTTTTGTTTTTATGATTGAATCTAGTCTATTTATTTATTTTATTATTTTATTAAAGATCATGGGTTTAGTTTAGGATGGGCCTAAAACCTCTTTGTTTTCTAGACATTTATTTTTATTTTGTGGTGCATTAATTTATGGTGATAGTTGATTAACTCTTCAATATTTACTCACAAATTTGAAGAAAATATATCATCTATTGAAAAGAAGGATTATGTCATACCAATGCTTATTTTTATATTATATTTTTTTATTATAAATAGAGACTAATCAATTGCTAATTGATGCAAAATTATAGAAGATGTTATTACGATTCAATGAATGTTTTTATTTTCTCTTACTCCTTCCCATCTCAACTATACATCAAAGGTTTTTTTTTCAAATCTTAATGAATTAATATCTCTAAAGTTGCAACCACAAAAAATCATCTTACTTTAGTGTTTCATACGGTTGAAGAAAAACATCTTCTAATAGTCTACTACAAAGAAAAATCATATTATAACAATGCTTATTTTTAGATTGACTTTTCTAATATAAATAGAGACTAACTAATTGATTATTGATTGAAAATTATTGAAAATCCTACATTAATTCAATGCATCTCTTTTCCATCTCTACTATACACCAAAAAAACTATACATATGCTAATAAAAAATATCCTTAAAGCTACAACAACAAAAAAGTCATCCTACTTTAATACTTCATACAATCGAAGAAAAACATCTACTAATCTATTACAAAGAAATGTCATATCATGCTAACGCTTTTTTTCAGGTTTGATTATAAATAGAGACAACCCAATTGGTTATTGATTCAAAATTATAGAAGATGCTACTATCATTCAATGCATGTTTTAATTTTCTTTGTCTCATTCCCATCACAGCTATACACCCAAAAAATTATACAGATATTAATGAATTAATATCTCTAAAGTAATAACCATAAAAAGTCAACATACGTTTGTACTTCATAAAGTTGAAGAAAAGGATCTCCTAATAGTATACTCCAAAGAAATATCATACCATACCCGTGCTTATTTTCTGGTTGGATTTCATATTATAAATAAAGTGTGGCCAATTGGTTATTGATCAAAAAATTATGGAACATGCTATTTTAATTCAATGCATGTTTTCATGTTCTTTGCCTCCTTCCCATCTCAACTATACACCCAAAAACTTATATATATATATATATGTTAATGAATTTATATCCCTAAAGTTGTAACCACAAAAACGTCATCGTACTTTGAGGCTAGATAAGGTTGAAGAAAAGTTCCCCCTACTAGTTTACTATAATTAAATATCATACCATATCAATGTTTTTGCAATAAAAAAAAATAATAATTATATTGTAGTGTTTCATACAATTTGAGAAAGACATCTTCTACTAGTCTACTATAAACATAGGACATATCATACCATTGCTCTTTTTCATATTTGATTTTCTACTATAAATAAAAATTAACGAATTGATAATTGTCCAAAATTATAGAAGAAGTTACTTTAATTCATTTATGTTTTCATTTTCTTTGACTCCTTCCCATCACAACTATACACCAAAAAAAACTAATATATACTAATGAACTAATATCTTTAAAGCTACAACTATAAAAACAAAAACAAAAAAGTCATCATCCTTTAGTGCTTCTTAAGGTTGATGAAAAGCATTCCCTACTACTCTACTACAAAGAAAGATCATACTATACACATTCTTATTTTCTAATTGGATATTCTATTATAAATATAGACTTGCCAACTAGTATTTGATTCAAAATTATAGAAGATATTACTTTAATTCAATCCATGTTTTCATTTTCTTTGGCCCTTCCAATCTCAACTATACTCACAAAAATGATCACATAGATGCAAATAAATTAATAACCCTAAAGTTGCAACCACAAACAAGTCATCCTACTATAATGCTTCATAAAATTGAAGAAATGCATCTCCTACTCACTACGCCAAAAATGGCATTTTATAGCGCGTCTTTTACAATGCTTATTAAATATAAGAGCTGTTGTATAATATTTTAAAAATAACGGAAGATACTATAACATTTTTTTGACAAGCGCTGTGAAAAAAACGCTGTTGTAGGGTCATATAGGGTCACATAGCGCTTGCACATAATGTTTACAAGGCTTTTACAATGTTTTTTTAAAAGCGATGTAAACTGAAGTGCCCTCACATAATGTTTTATAGTGCTTTTGGAGCACTTTAAACACAAATATTGTAAAATATAGCGCTCCCAGCTTATGTTAAATAACTTTTAAAGCTCTTTTTTGACAAGCGTTGTAAAAGACTTGCGCTTTCACATAATTAAATGACATATTAGAGCGTTTTTTATAAAAGCGTTGTAAAAGACTTGCGCTTTCACATATTTAAATGACCTATTAGAGCGCTTTTTGGAAAAGCACTGTAAAAGGCTTTTAAAAAATAAAATAAGGAGGTCTTTTACAGCGTTTTTAAACAAGCGCTTTAAAAGACTTATAAAAAAGCGCTATAATAGGTTTTTAAAAAATAAAATAAGGAGGTATTGTACAATGCTTTTGGACAAGCGCTTTAAAAGGCTTCTAAAAAACCGCTGTAATAGGCTTTTAAAAAATAAAATAAGGAGATCTTTTACAGTGCTTTAAAAGGCTTCCAAAAAAGTGTTGTAATATGCTTTTAAAAAATAAAATAACGATGTCTTTTACAGCCCTCTTTCAAAAAAACGTTGTAATAGAGTTTTATATATAATAGTAAACCGCTTCAGTTTCCTCTTTATTACTAAAACTTCACTACGCTTCAATGTCATCCTCCTCTTTATTGTCCTTCTCATTGCAAACTCTATTGTCCCTACGAACCATTTTGTCAACCATCTCCATTGCAAACCATCTACATCTTTGTTATTATCCCTACAAACATTATTACGTACTCTTCTCATTGTGAACTCTACTCTGTCCAACAAATAGTTCGTATTTCTGCGCATTTTCGTTGTTCATTCTTAAACGACTACGAACTCTACGTAATTCTTCGCACTCTTTAGATATTGTATTCATTTATTCATTTATTTATTACATATATATAAATACTATTTTTTGCGTAGTGACTATTTTACTACAAGGAAATGTAATATCATATTTTCAAGTTGGATTTCTATTATAAATAGACTAACCAGTTGGAAATTGTTCAAAATATATAAAAGATGATACTTTAATTCAATGCATGATTTTTTTTTTCCTTTCTTTTACCCCTTCCCATATCATGTCTACACCAAAAATATTATACCTATGCTAGTGAATTAATATCCTTAAAGTAGCAACCACAAAAAAGTCGTCATACTTTAGTGTTTTATAAAATTAAAGAAAGGTGTCTCCTATCTACTACAAAGAAATGTAATAGCATACTAAGGCTTATTTTCAGGTTAGATTTATATTATAAATAGAGATTAACTAACCGGAAATTGATCCAAAAAGTATAAAAGGTGTTACTTTAATACAATGCATGTTTTCATTTTCTTTGTCTCCTTTCCATCTCGAATATATACCCAAGACAATATATATATATATATATATATATATATATATATATATATATATATATATATATATATATATATATATACTAATGAATTAATATCTCTAAGTTGCAATTACAATAACATCATTCTAATTTAGTGCTTAATGTGTTTGAGGAAAAGTTTCCCGTATTAGTCTATTACAAAGAAAAATCATATCATATAAATATTTATTTTCTAATTTGATTTTTTACTATAAGTAGTGAATTACCAATTGGTATTTAATCC
The DNA here is from genome assembly GCA_037974835.1 of Cicer judaicum. Lineage (NCBI taxonomy): Eukaryota > Viridiplantae > Streptophyta > Magnoliopsida > Fabales > Fabaceae > Cicer > Cicer judaicum. The sequence continues at coordinate 4,013,307 of JBBPBS010001171.1, read as the reverse complement.
AAAATTATAGAAGATACTAATTTAATCCAATGCATGTTTTCATTTTCTTTGTCTCCTTCCCATCTCAACTATACACCCAAAAAATTATATATTCTAACGAGTTAATATCTCTAAAGTTGCAACCTTAAAAACGTCATTTTATTTTAGTGCTTCATACAGTGGAGGAAAAATTTTCCATACTAATCTACTACAAAGAAAGATCATATCATATGAATGTTAATTTTCTAGTTAGATTTTTTATTATAAGTAAACACTTATTAATTGGTAACTAGTCCAAAATATAGAAGATATTATTTTAATCTAATACATATTTTCATTTTCTTTGCCTCTTTCCAATCTCAACTATACACCAAAAAATTATATGAATGCAAATATATTAATATCCCTAAAGTTGCAACCTCAAAAATGTCATACTACTTTATTATTTTGACAATTGAAGAAAAACATGTTCTACTAGTCTAATACAAATAAATGTCACAACTAACCAATGCTTATTTTCCTATTATGGGAGATGTTACTTTAATTCAATGCATTCTTTCATTTTGTATGGCTCATTCCTATCACAACTATACATCAAAATATTTATAGAGATGGTAATGAGTTAATATCCCTGAAGTTGTATAAAATAGATTAAAAAAAATGAGACAAAAAATTAGTTCATTAACTTAATTAGAATCCGTTTTGATTAAAACTTAATTGAAAAATATATATAAGTTTGAGATCTTATTACAAATATTTTAAGCTTAATGGCCTATTAAAAATCCCCAAATCATAACTTAGAGATTTATACAATAATAAAAACTTGTTTAAAATAGTTATTTTTATAATGATTTGATATTTCTTCAAACACTCTTGAATATTTATCCCATTAAGACACAAAGCAATGAAGATGAAGACAATTCGATCGAAGATGAATATAAATTAAATTATATTAAATGAATTTCTCTTCTTGTGTTGTACATGTGTGAATACTAGTAATACAATAGTTGTGATTGATTGTCACTCTAAAAATTATTTACACATACGGTTTATATGATTAAAAAGTTATTAATAATAAAATTATTTTTGATTAAAAAAATATTAAACGGTAGATTGATAATTGTTAAATTATAACTTAAATATTATTAGGTTGGATGTCTCAAAAAGCTACAAAAACATTTTTTAAATGCAGTTTTTTTTTTATATAACAGTTTCTTTTTATACAATTAAATTTAGATTTAATAATGCAAATTTTTGTTTTTAAAATATATTTTAAGAAATGCAATATTAAATTTTTCCCTTAAATATTGTTAGATGATGTCATAAAAGACTACAAAAACATTTTTTAAATGCAGTTTTTATTTATGTATAACAATTTCTTTTTATATAATTATATGCAAATTTAATAAAATAAATTTTTATTTTCAAAATATATTTTAAGAAATGCAATATTAATTTTTCCCATCGTTAAAGGAAAGATAAAAGTGAAAAACAAATCAATGCAAATAAATCATTCTTTTAATGTAGCATAAAAAATATTAATTCTTTTAACTTCATTACCACTTGATTTTATAAATATGTGACAATCAACACACTCCTTTTGCACAAAGCCTTATAAAACTATAGTCTCAAATCTCAAATGGCTGTCATCTCAAATCTCAAATGGTTGTCATTGTCCTTGACTCCTTCCCATCTCAAATTTACGCCAAAAATATTATACATATCCTAATAAATTAATATCTTAAAATTACAACCACAAAAAAGTTATCCTACTTTATTGTTTTATAAAATTAAAGAAATGTGTCTCCTACTATTTACATCAAAGAATTGTAATATCATACTAAGACTTATTTTCAGATTAGATTTCTTTTATAATTAGAGACTAACTAACTAGAAATTGATCCAAAATTATAGAAAATATTACTTTGCATGTTTTCATTTTTTTTTTTTGTCTCCTTTCCATCTCGATTATACACCAAAAAGATTATATATATACACGCTAATGAATTAATATCTCTAAAGTTGCGATCACAAAAATATCATTCTAATTTAGTACTTCATATGGTTGAGGTAAAGCCTTCCCCTATTAGTTTACTACAAAGAAAGATCATATCATACGAATGCTTATTTTCTATTTGATTTTCCTATTATAAGTAGAGAATTACCAATTGGTAACTAATCTAAAATTATAGAAGATACTACTTTAATTCAATGCATATTTTCATTTGCTTTGTCTCATTCCCATCTCAATTATATACCAAAATAATTATACATATACTAATGAATTAATATCACTAAAGTTACAACCCCAAAAATGTTGTTCTTAATTTTGTGCTTCAAACGGTGGAGGAAAAGATTTCCCTACTAGTCAACTACAAAGAAAGATCACATCATACAAATGTTAATTTTCTAGTTGGATTTTCTATTATACAATTGGTAACTAGTCCAAAATTATAAAAGATACTACTTTAATTCAATATATATTTTCATTTTCTTTGCCCCTTTCCAATCTCAACTATACACCAAAAAATTATACATATACGAATGTATTAATATCCTTAAAGTTGCAACCACAAAAAATCATAAATCTTTATTCTTTAGACAATTGAAGAAAACATGTCCTATTAGTCTACTACAAAGAAATGTCACACCAAACCAATGTTTATTTTGTGATTTGATTTCCTATTATAAATAGAGAATAACCAATTGGTACTTGGTCCAAAATTATAGCAGATACTAGTTTAATTCAATGCATGCTTTTGTTTTCTATGGCTTCTTCCTATCACAATTCACAACTATACACCAAAATATTTATACAGATGAGAATGCACTAATATCCCTAAAATTATACAAAATAGATTAAAAAAAATGTGACACAATATTAGTTCAAACAAAGATGAATATAAATTAAATTATATTAAATGAATTTTTCTATGCGTTGTTGTACATATGTAAATATTAGTGATATAATAGTTGTAATTGATTGACAATATAAAAACTATTTATATATATGGTGTATATGAATAAAATCCTAATAATAATAATTATAATAATAATAACAATAATAATATATTATTATTATTTTAATTAAAAGAGAATATTAAATAATAAATTGATAATCCTTAAATACGATCTTAAATATGGTTAGGTTGGATGTTTGGAATTTGAATCGGGACATGTGAACCACAAAAGGCTAAAAAAAAAAAAAATTTAAATGCAATTTAAATACAGATTTAAAAATGCAATATTAATTTTTGTATATAACAGTTTTTTTATATAATTAAATAAATGCTAAAACAAAAACTTTTTTATATAACAGTTTCTTTTTATACAATTAAACGTGGATTTAATAATGTAAATTTTATTTTCAAAATATATCTTAAAAAATGCAATATTAATTTTTTCTAATATTAAAGAAAGATAAAAGTGAAAAATAAATTATTCCTTTATTATAGCATAAAAAATATTAATTCTTTTGACTTTAACTTATAAAAGAATATTCATTTCTTTGACTTTGATATATTAAAAAGATTCATTCCTTTGACTTCGTGACTACTTGTTTTATAAATATGTGACACACTCATTTTGCACAAACCGTTATAAAGTTACACAATGACTGCCATTTTCAAGCTTCTTTTTCTCACTCTCTTCCTTGGCCTCGTTTCCCAAGGTATGTTTTAACTATTAAAATTACAATTTCAAATTGTTGTCATTAACAACGACAAAAATGTTTAAATTTGAAATATTGGAGAATATTAAACTTCTTTTGTGATATTGGTTAAAACATTAAAAAAATAGTTCTTTTACAATTTGTCTAGTTGATGTCTTTCAATCTTATTTTCGTATTCCTCTTTAAAAATTATGTTTTACCATATGCTCTTTGTACTTAGGTTCTATAATGTCAGTTGTTTATACCGTTATTTATTGAGCTTTTAAAACTTGTTTTATTTTTTCTAGGCACATTTTGTGCTTAAATAGTTAAGTATATTCTTTTTTGCTTTTTTAAATAAAACAAAAAAAATATGTTTAATTATATTTTTATAATTTTGATACAGCTATTGCGGCATCAATATTTACTTAATTTATAGATTAAAATGATTATTTAAATAATTTTATATATATAGTAATCAACTTAGTCAACTAATTAATTTTCTTTTTCAATGATAAATGTTTAATTCATGGTTCTTACTTTTTTCAGCTTATGGAGAATGCTCCTTGAAGGACATTAGCATTAGGCAATACAAAACGTCAGGTTGGGCGCATGGAATGCCAGTGTGGAGGGTCAACATAACCAACAATTGTATTTGTAGTCAGTCACAAGTGAAGCTCAATTGCAAAGGATTTCAAACATATTTATCCGTTGATCCAGAAATATTGGGCAACCCATCTAATGATGAGTGTCTTGTCAATAAAGGAGAACCCATTTATTATGCTAAACCTCTCAACTTTGCCTATGCATGGGATCCTAAGTTTTCATTTCAACCAATTTCTTCCAATATTGCATGTTCTTAATTAGAGTTAGAAGAAAAATAAAATAAAATACAATAGTAGTACTAAACTTTTGTATTGAATGAAAAATCCTGAAATAAAACCTATGAGACCAATCCAGCAATATATATGGTATTATATCAATTCCTTTTTTTATTATTAATCAAATATTAAATTTTCATTATTTTTGTTTTTTACTGACATAATCATTTGTTTTTTATATGCTATTATTTTTCTCATTTATTTATGCATCTTTACATTTTTCTCACTGCTCTTTTACTTTAACTAAGAGTGTGAATTTTATTAATTTAATTGATAATTTTTCCTTACTTTTAAAACCACCGTACGTCTGTCTTATGATTAGTAACTCAAGCGATTAAATTTTCTCCTTAAAAAAATTGATTAAGTTTTCATTTAGAATTCTTTTTTTTTTTAATCACATTGAAAATTGAAAATTCTATTAATACGAATATTTTAAAATAATTATTATTGTTACTAATTGTTATAAATTTCAAAGATACAAACCCATAACCTTTTTTCCCTAAAAAGATAACTTTCTTTTGTATTCATATATGTTAATCTTATGTTTTTTAAACTATTATTTAAGTGTATATATATAATAAGAAATAGAGAAGAGTTTGTGTAGTATCTATATAAAGCAAATAAATTATAATTAACGAAATTTCTAAGTGTCATCATGTACATCCTCATTTCAATTCTTTTTATATTTCAATACAAATAAAATATGATAATTTATTTTAGAAATATTTTATATGGTAATATAATGTAATAAGATTGTAAAATTGATACGGCCAAATTTCCTAATATATGATATGTGGTCCGTCGTAGACTTACTTTTTATATTTGACAACAACCTTCGTAGAAATATATTAATTTACTTAAAAGTCTATTTCATGTTAATATTTTTTAATAAATAATCAAACACATCTTTAAATAGATTAACTACTTGATATGTCAATAAAATTAAGTCTTATTTTCAAATTTAACATTATATTTTAAAGAATAAGATTGTATATATATCATACTCAAATTCTATTTTATAATATTACATTTAAATATATCAAAAAACTAATAAAAATTAATATGCAGAAATTACTAAAAATTGAATATCTAATAAATCAAAAATCAAAATTTAATGTAAAAATTATACTAGTAAAAAATAATAATATTTATTTAAATATGTTAGTCTGATATGTCTAAAAAACTTGTTATGTGATACGTAATTTAACATCTTTTTATTAAATAATTATTTTATAAAATTTTTACCTTGTTTATTTAAATAAAAAATCTGCTCTAATCTAAATCTGATGTATAGATTAGCTATTCTCACCTCTTTTTATCGGCCGTAATTACATATTCACCCAATCCAATTGTATTTCCAGCAAATGAAAAAAAACTCATATTTATACAATCTATGTAACTCATGTGCGAAAGCTTAATAGCGCCAATATAGGATTTACAGATTTTTATAATAATAGGATTTACAATATATATTTGGTTATATATATATATATATATATATATATAATATCAAATAAAAACTGATATTTATTATAAAAAATGAGAATTATTAATAAAATTATTGGATTGAATTAATATATATAATTAAATTACTAACTAAAGATGTTACGTGAATGTATCTTTATTCAATAACTCTTTGATATTATATGTTATAATATATCTAAATTAATTTTTTTTCAATTTTTTAATCGTCATAACTCGAATTAAAAACTACTTAATAAAGATATTATTTTTATATTTTTTTTACTGAAGGATTTTATTAT
>JBBPBS010001171.1:3990691-4006734 GCA_037974835.1 Cicer judaicum | reverse complement strand
TGAATTATGATATTCAAAATTCAATTTTCATAAATTCTATATTTAATTTTGAAAATTATTTTTTAAGGGATTTTTTGGAAATACAAAAAAAATTCAGATGCATTTTTATTAGCAAAAAACGATGATTGAAGAGTAGTTTTTTATATTGATAAATAATAAAAACACATGTTTAATAAAATGAAAATTCTTGAGACAAAAAAAACATATAAATAAAAACAAAATCGTTAAATAATTATATCTCACAACTATTAGAAGGGGTTTTATTTTATGAGTACAGCATTAAAAAGTTTTTGATTCGAATTATTATAAAAATAAATAAAAATTTAGAGATATTATAGTATATAATATCCAAAAGTTATTGAGATACAATCACATAAAATCTTTAATGAGTAATTTAATCTTATGCGTTAATTAAAATTAATGGTTGTTATTAATAGTTCTCATTTCTTATAATAACTATTAGTTCTCACCTGATATGTTCCCTATATATATATTAAGCAGTTGCTTTTGATCGGTACCCCTTGACCCATCTTTAGGCGTTATCTGGTATCAGACTTGGGGAGAAAATAAGTTATATAAAATTGGTTATAAATATTTAAAAAATTGACAATTTAATTTGGAAAATGATAGTTTATGGGTAGTAAGTCTCGTCTTTAGCCAATGTAAGGAACAAACGTTTAGGACAATGAATCCTTTAAAAGTTTTTTTAAATTAAAAAGGATTTTTTTTTTTAATGTGAGTAACTTATTTTGTAGATTTTTTTTTTAAGTTCTTCTACCCAAAACTCCTCAGCACAAAAGGAACACATCAATAGTGAAGAAATTACTATTGAAGATTTTCAAATACTCATTAATAATTGACAAATCCCAAAAATTAAAAAGGATTAGGTTTATGAATCTGATTTTTTCAAAAATCTTCCCAAAACTGATTTCATAATCAAAACAGAAGAAACAAATGTCCCTTTATCTAACCTTTTGAGATTATACATCTTCGTTCTAAGAAAAACACTACAAAAACACCGTGACAGGAAATATAATTTCATATAGGTCTTGTCCAAGTTGACATCAAACCTTTAACTAGAGAGGGACTAAACACATTAATCCTTTGTGTTTTACGAGATGCAAGGTTCTTGAGCTTTCAAGATTCAATTACAAGTTAATTTGAATCTAGTTTATGTCAATGACCAATTTCTTTTGAATGTTATCCAGATTTTTCATTGTCTTTAAAAGAGCCAAACATATTAAAATCTCGTCTTACAAATCAAAACTCATAATTACAAGATGCTACTAGAATCTATTCTTGTAACAATCATTTATAGAATACATTACAAAGTTACAAAGCTATGTTCTCAGCCTTTACGACAACTAAAAATGTTGAAAATAAAAAGGGTGAAACCCTATTTTTACAAATAAATCTATCAAAATCAAACATTGTTGTTCAAAGAACCATCCTTTGGAAAGACATAGATCTTATTGAAGAATGGATACTTGAAGGAGCAGTTAAACCCAAATCTCCTGAACAGTCAAAACCAAACACTAATTTGAAGGAAATTATCCAAATACTAATTTAAAGGAAATCATCCAATTCAATGATGGAAATGTAAAATGAAGTTTTTCAAGAACTTCCAGTGTCAGACATTTTGATGCTAGTTCCTTCATTAATACTATTGACCTTGGAAGAACCTCAAAACTCCCCTCAGGGATACATTTACCTGATAGGATATAAAACTTTTCAAAACCACGTTTTTTGTGTTTCAGCGTTCCAAGTGCTTCTTTTCAAAATGTTGACTATTCCACAAACGTACCTCATCAAGTCTATACAGCGCCTCAGGCTACAAATGAGGAACAACAAAACAATTTACAAAATATTTTTCCACCGACTTCACCATCTTTTTCGGCAATAACTAAAAATGTTATTAATGAATTAAATGTCATAGAAAAAGAATTCGAAATTGATAAAAAAAAAATATAAATGATGATTTTGATGATTTCAAAAATATAGAAGAAAGAACATGGTTCTTTCAAAACTTTCTAAAACAAAGAAAAGAAATCCAAAATAATTTTTATGAATTCATTTTACAAAACAAAACACATATGTTATTTTTTTAATTGGTTTGAAAACTATGCAACACAAAATCAAATTTCATATCCATTCAAACAAAACCATAATTTTGTAAATCCTATAACAACTAGAAATAAAAATACATAATGGGAATGGTCAAGTGGTAGGAAAATATTGAACATCCACCATTAAGACATATCAAAATAAAACATCTAGAACAAACATTAGAAGTTGCACCTTACAAAATCCCAAGTGATAACCCAAACAAAAATATTACGAATATCCTTCAACAAAATAATTTTACAAATGCCCATCTTAGTACAATTGTAAAACAATTTACTAAGATAGAAGAACACCAACAAATTATTGTTGTCTCTCATGTTGAGAAAACTGGGTTAAAATTAAAAACCCTAATCTCTAAACCATTTCAAATCTAAAAAATAAGCCATTGTTGAACTCTTAATTGCAGGATTTTCAGGCTAGCTTAAAGGATTGTAGGATTACCATTTTACATCACATCAACATTTAGAAATATTAAATGCAATCCAAACCACAAAGGAAGGAACTTCTATCCTCGATGAGATAGAAAATCCAATACCTGGTACAGTTGCAACACTAATTCACACAATTAGCGTGCATTTCATTGGTGATCCTTCTCACCTAAAAGATAAAAATGCAACACTCCTTTCAAACCTCAGATGTAAAATAATTTTAGAGTTTCAAAATTAGAAAAACATTTTCTTAACTAGAGTTATGCATAGTGAAAATTCTAACCAACCTTTTTGGAATGAAAAATTTCTTCCAGGGCTCCCAACCCTTTTCGGAGAAAAGGTTAAAAACAAAATCAGAGAAGTCTTTGGAATAAATCAAATTCCATATAATCAATTAACTTTTGGAGAATTTGTTAGTTTTACCCAAAAAAGAAGGATTAAAAATTTGTCAAGATTTAAAACTATAAAAACATCTAATTTTTCTGAAGATTTAAAATTTGAAACAATTGCACTTTTTCATACAATAGCAAACCTAAACTGCTTAAAAAATATCATTGTACCTAATAGATTTTTACAAAAATCTAACGAGAAACTTGTTGTAGCTAACAACTCCAAATTGATTATAAAAAATAAAACTAAAGCTTCTATTACAAATGGTAAAGTTTCAATCAAAACTCTTTTGTTTTATTAGAAAATATAACTCATAGTGTCATTCTAGATACCCCTTTCATTAATAAGATAACTCCCGTCAATTATGATATAATTTCCTGCACAATAAAAGAAAACAAAATTGTTTTCCCTTTCATTGAAAAACCTAGAACAAATAATTTAAATCTTTTAAAAACTTGTTATGTTTATAAAAATGAATTAAATTGTTTAATTCAAGGAAAAGAAAAATATTTATGTTTCCTAAAACAAGATGTTTCCTTTCTCAAAATTGAAAAACGATTACAAAATAGTTTCATGAAACAGAAAATTTTAGAACATCAAAAAAAAATTGAAGAAGAAATCTGTTCGGAAATGCCAAATGCTTTTTGGGATAAAATACAACATATGATAGATTTACCATATGAAAAATATTTTTGCTAGACCCATCCAAATGAATTATAAACTCGAAGAACATTGCAAAAAAGAGATCCAAGATTTAGAACAAAAGGGTCTAATAACAAAATACAAATCTCCCTAGAGTTGTGCAACCTTTTATGTGAATAAAAATTCTGAAATAGAAAGAGATACACTTAGATTAGTAATAAATTACAAACCTTTAAACAAAACATTAAATGGATTTGGTACCCGATTCCAAATGAAAAATACCTTTTACAAAAACTTCATTCTTCATTTGTATTTTCAAAATTCGACATGAAATCAGAATTTTGGAAAATACAATCCAAAAGATCGATACAAACATTCATTGTTCCTTTAGGTCAATATGAATGGACAGTAATGCCATTTGGATTTAAAAATGCTCTTTTAAAATTTTAGAGAATCATTAATGAAATTTTTAATCCATTTCAAAATTTTGCATTGTATATATTGATGATGTTTTAATTTTTTTTTCTGAAATCATTGAACAATATTTCAAACACCTTAAAACAATTTTTATGATCGTTAAAAAATGGTTGTTTCAAAATCCAAAGTTTATCTTTTCCAAACTAAAATCCGTTTTCTAGGACATTATATCTCTCAGGATACCATCACCCCTATGGAAAGGTCGTTAATTTTCGCGGAAAAATTCCATGATAAAATACAATTACAGAGGTTATTAGGAAGTTTGAACTATGTGCTAGATTTCTATCCTAACATTAATAGGATAGCAAAATCTTTTCATGATAGGATAAAGAAAAACCTTGTCACATGGTTAGAAGAACATACCAAAATAGTTCAAATAATCAAAAAACAAGTCAACGAAATACATTGTCTACATTTAGCTGACCTATTAGCCTAAAAAAATTGTAGAAACAAGTGCTTCATACATGGGATATGGGGTATTCTTAAACAAAAAACAAATAACAAAGAATGCATTGTTCAGTTTACATCGTTCACATTGGAATGATTGTCAAAAAAATTATTCTACTATAAAAAATAAAATTATTTCAATTGTCATTTGCATTACAAAATTCCAAAGTGATCTACCCAATCTAACAATTTACTGCAAATTGATTGTAAATCAACAAAAGAAGTTTTACAAAAGGATGTTCAAAACATTGCATCAAAATAGATTTTAGCCAGATGGCAAGCAATCGTTAATATTTTTTATTGTGAAATTGAATTTATTAAAGGAGATCAAAACTCAATTCCAGATTTTCTAACAAGAGAATTTATCTAGAACAGTACTTTGAGTGATGCCCAAAAAATAAAAAAGAATAGAGGTCTGGAAGGACCAACCACAAGAAAATCCAAAAACTATTTCTTCGGCAAAACCCATTAGATCTTGGGCCCAAGCTGTTGAAGAAGAAGAAACCCAAAATCAAATTCAAAAATGGCTCAACAACCAACTTGTCTTACAACCTCAAAACTTTGAAGCAATAAAAGCTTCAATAGCAGAAGACAAACTTTGTTTACAAAAAATCACAAAGCTCCGAAAACTCCAAAAGGAGATCGAATGTCTCTTAATGGGACTACCATTTTCAGAAACCCAAGAGAAGGGAGAGTCTTCATCTTCAAAAAGCCCTACTCAAAATATTTTTTCAAAACCTTCACAAGAGTGATCATCTTGTAAAATTACTTCAAAACTCTCATGAGAAGTTTTTAAAAATGATTTTAAAACAAAATGAATCTCAGGTTTCCTTAACAAATTTTAAGCCAAAATCTGAGTATTTTGTCAAAACAAAATTCCAAAACATTTGGATAATAGAGGATCACTTTTATAATAAAAATCCTCAATTGGTCATTTCAAAGATTTTTTCAGAAGGCTGGTTTTTCAAATCATGGGATTTATCAAAATCCCAGCCTTACTACAAGTCTATTTTTGAATCAAAAGGTCATGTTACTATTCAAGACAACCCTAAAGACGAACCAATGACCTATTCAATTGCAAAGATCCACAAAATAATCCCACATTCATAATGCGGACCAAACGTCTATACACCAAAATAATTCTATTGACTTCAAAACCACAATAGGTTTATCGTAGGACTTTTAGTTATTGGGACTACCAACACGACATGGTACAATGTTTTCCTCAATCAAAACCAGAAATTTAGTCATACTTGTCTATTTTTCTTTAACCTAACCATGAAACCTTCAAAAATCCCTCAATCGTTTGCCCATTGGTGGAAACTTTATGGCTCTTCTCCAGATATCCTAAAATCGAAAGTCAAGATATCTTCCAACTATACAAAATCCACTACAAACTTACAGATATATAACACATTTTTCACCCTCGACCATGGGTGTTAGCCTGGTACTTTGAATCTGAACAAAAAGAGGCCCAAACCATTCTCATTAGGAGATTCAAAATCAGATGATGGAAAAAATTCTCTATTCCACCAAGTATCAAACCACAAGTTGTGTGTGCATGACTCAAAGGGCAAGGATTGAAGAAACCATACCCAATTGCAACTCAATGTCTAAAAATCTTTTGCTTAAACACAATTGGCAGCAGCAAAATTTGAAGAGGAATATTTCGAGATCATGACCCATTTTGTTAAGAGCAAGGCTCAATCCTCAAAACCTTCCTCGGGATTAGGCAACATTTCAGAAGATTCCATTAATTTGGGGGACGACAATGAAGACGAACATATTGTTATCCATCAAATAGAATCAAGATAAATAGGTGTAGCCCATATTTGTTAATGGACTTCAAATATATATATATATATATATATATATATATATATATATATTTGAAAGAAAAGAAAAATGACAAAAGCAAATTTATTCTTTAGTGGTCAGCAAAAGCATAGGCAACTTGTCTGCCCACCACCGAAAGTAAAAAAGTTGAAAGGATCTATTATTTTCCTCTCCTAAGTCAACATAAAAAACGAGACATTTTCCATATAAATGGGAGGCTTCCTTCACTTGCCAAATCAGAGTTTTTGAGAGCGAGAGCAAGACATTCTCTCTTAGAAATCTTGAGTGTCTCCAAAAAATTTCAAAATCTGAATTTCCTTTTCAGTTTACAAAACTTTGTAAGTATATTTATGTAAATTATTATATTGTTTCATATTCCATGTTTACACGCTACAAAATAAGTATGCTTTACATTTGCAACTCAGACTGATTTTGTGTATCAGAAATCACGTTGCATATTTTAAGCAGTTGCTTTTGATCGGTACCCCATTATCCATCTTTGAATATATATATATATATATTAAAAGCCTTTTAGTTATTAAGTTTTCTAAATTATTGGGAGACAATTATTTGAAGCAATCATAGCTTCTTTTATGTTGTTTATGCTTTTTTTTTTTAATATAAGCCATAAATAGAAAAAATATAAGAATTTATACTAAATTTTTTAAAGTTTTTTTTTTCTTCGTAAAGTATGATAAATAATGCATAACTAAAATAATATGTGTAATTAATCGTGAAAAATAAAATTATTATTGTTGAACGTATAATAAAAAATATATAATTAAGATAAGTGAAAGATAATAAAGGAATGAAAAAATTAATAAATTAATATTTTAAAAAGAGTTTAATTATTATACATTCTAAGAATGTAAAACAAATTTAGACAATATAAAAAAAATTACATTATATATTAATTAAATTATTTTCCAAAATAAATAATAATTTATAAATTTATATAGTATAAATTTATGTAGAAAAAGATACTAAATATATAGATGTCAAGTGAAATAGAGATAAAATAATTAATAATATTAATATTTATTATTAAACTAAAACTTAAAACGACTTAATAAATTTTATATTATATTTAAATTACTTGTATAATACATAGAGAAGAAAGACTCTTTAAATGTCGTAATATCATCATTCGTGAAAGAAAAAAAGTTGTAATCTCGTCTTCCCATCTTACAACAAGTGAACAAACAATAGGTATACCAGCTGGAGCGTTGATTTCATTGGTAACCGTTATATGTGTTTATGAAGAAATCCTCGCTGTCCATACACGTTAAGCAATATTCTTTTGCCACCCTGCACTAATTTCCCAAATCCCCAAAAAAACATCACCAAAAGCCAACACACACCCTTTCCCAAAGAAAGCAAAATAGTTACAGTTAAAATACCTAAATAACAAATGTTCTTTCAAAACAAAATTATTATTAATTTTTGAAACCCATTAATTTTGATAGACACCGTAGAGAATAAAAAAATAAAGCTACGGTCACCGTAACTGTGACCGTGGTCCCCACCACCATGGCTCTTTGCCAAGGGTCAAATCTCTGTTTACCGTTCTTCTACGTCGAAGAACCGTCACCGTTAACGACTCTTGGCATTCTTTCATTTGACGCCGTTAAAACGATGTGCCGTTTAATCTCCCTTTATAAATCATTAACCAACGTCGAAATTCACAGACTCCGTCGCCACGTCATCAAATCAAAAGGTGTGGCCCACCTTAATTCTGTCGACGAATGTTTCCTCCTAAACCTCGCTTGCGCCGAACGCCTCGAAGATCTCAACTTAACAGCCGCCGCCGTTTCACGTTTCGGCTCACGCTGCACAAACAAGTGCCTCAACCAATTCGACGCCGTTTACGCCGACATAAAAAACGGCGCCATGGATTTAAAAAAACTCGAATTCGGCACGAAAAATGTTGAGAAAGTAATCGAGAAAATGGAGAAGCTCGTTTCTGCAACGAGACACCTTCACACGGCAATGGAATCTTTATCCGAAATGGAAGTTTCGGAAAAGAAGATCCAACGGTGGAGAACGATGAGGGCAAATAATGGTCTTAAGGTGAAAGTTGAAAGTTTCAATGAGAGGATCATTTATCATAAAAGACAAGTTCAATATTATAAGCAAAATTCGCTATGGAATCTTACGTTTGATAAATTTGTTGGATTAATGGCTCAGATTATATGCATTATTTATGCTAGAATCGCATTTGTTTTTGGATCTTTGTTAACGGGTTGCAACAACAACAATAATAATAACAATGAAGTTGTTAAGGTTAAAGGTCTTTTTCGAATGAAATTTGAGAATCGTTGTTGTAGAATTGAACATCAAGAGTTGTATAAAATAAACCTTTGTATCTTTGATAAAGACGAGGAATCATTGAAGAAAAGTGGTAAGAATTATATGGGTCGTGTTTTGAAGAGCAATAAAATTGGTGTGATTAAGTTTAATAGTCAATCTCCGGCGCCGGCGGTGGGTTTTACCGGCAGAGAGGTGGCGAAGAATAATAGGGTTTTTCGGTTGGCGCCGCGGTCGACGGTGGGTGGAGTAGGGCTTTCACAAAGATATGCAAACGTGATTTTGTTTACGGAGAGGATTGTGCATGCTGCGGCGGCGATTGGAGATGACGCGCGCGCGTTGTTGTATGAAATGTTGCCGGAGAGATTGAAAGTGAAGTTGAGAGGGAAATTAAGGAAAATGTGGTTGAAATGGGAGGAGAATTTGGAGGGAGAAAAGGAGGAGGACGGAAAATCCACGGTTGCGGAAAGGTGGCGCGACACGGCGGAAGAGGTGATGGATTGGTTGGCGCCTTTGGCACATGATACGTTGAGGTGGCAAACGGAGAGGAATTTGGAGAAACACAAGTTTGAGACTAAACCAACTGTTTTGTTGTTGCAAACTTTGCATTATTCGAATTTGGAGAAAGTGGAGGAAGCTATTGTGGAAGTTTTGGTTGGGTTGAGTTGTATATATTGGTACCAAAAACAATGGTAGTGTATATGGTGAGGATCTTTTATATGCCCCACAAGCTATTGTTTTTTTAATATGTTGAATGCTTTGATTATATTTCTTGATAAATTTTAGGTGTTGCAATTTAAAATTTGTCGTGAAATATAGTTACGAGCATATTTTTTAAATCAAATTAACTTAATGATTAGATGAGACAATTTCTAAATCTTAGAGTTAATTTTGATTTGAGAAATGTTTTTAAGTCACAATATGATGACTGAAGATTAGTGTTCACCGTGAAGAGACAATGGTAGTTGAAAATTATGTATATAGTTTTTATGGAAGTACAAAAGTAAGAA
This sequence comes from Cicer judaicum, assembly GCA_037974835.1. NCBI lineage: Eukaryota > Viridiplantae > Streptophyta > Magnoliopsida > Fabales > Fabaceae > Cicer > Cicer judaicum. The sequence goes on along the minus strand of JBBPBS010001171.1, from coordinate 3,997,073 downwards.
AATTTATTTGAAATTTCTTTTTAGTGTTGTTAATGCATTTAGTATGATATTTTAATTAATTTTTTATTGATTTTAAATTTTTATTTATAAGTTACGTTAACAAGTGTTCTATAATATTTGTTAAATATTCAAAATTAGAAATTCTATCTTAAAAAATAAAAAATTTAAAACTTTAAATACATAATTTTTAATGAATTTTTTTAATATTATTATAAGTAATGGGTTTTAAAGTACTTATTAGCATTTCCATTAATAATAATGTACCATTTTTGGATGAAGAGTTGCATATATAATAGGTCAATAAAACTTAGCAACAACCTCTTAGCTCCCATTTTGTTGTTTTCTTCGCTCAATGTGGTTAAGAGCCCATTTTTAATTTGAAATTATCTATTAAATCATTTTTTTTTCTTCTTTCTTTTATCTAAAGAAGTTATTTTCATATTTATTATTTTTGTTTTTTGTATTTTTATGATTTTGTCATCTTAGTGCGATGTTACTTTTGTTCATTGTCTTCGTATAGCGCTATTTTGATTCTCTGTCTTGTTGTTGTGTTTAATTTATATTGACATATCAACTTTCATCCATTGTAGATTCAATTAATAGATTTGACGTCTTCAACGTTAATTCTAAAGTCATGAGTATTTCAGACAATTCAGTTTTGTCGTATTTATAAGTGTTGTAACATTTGTAAGTATTTTGTTGTTGCATGCTATTAACATGAATGTTGTGAGTTTATTCACAACATTCATCATTTTTTATTTTATTAACTTTAAATTATATTGTTTTCAATGAATATAATTTTTATTAATTTAAATGAGTAGATATATTTTTTTTAAAAGAAAATTTATCGAAGAAGCATTATGCGGAGAAAGAAAATAATTCAACGTATCGACAAACACATGAGATGTCTATAGTGTATGTCGACAATAAAATTATTACTTTATAAAAAGTTTTTTGTGTTTGGGATATGCAATGAATCTTTAATTTACTCTTTAAATAATACTAATGTGTTGTCTGATAATAAGCTTGCTGCAAAATGTGTTCCATGTGGATTTAGGATTTGAAGAAGTTACTAAGTGTAGTTTAAATTGTTGGATTAAGATTAAATCGTCTAAATTTTAAGATTAAATTTTGATTGTTTTAAAATTTAAAATTCAAACTTAAAATTTAAAATATTTTATCATAATTAGGACAATATTTTTTTATAAATGTCACATATTGAATTGTTAGCTCTTGAGAAATTAATTTCTGATGTGTTGGATCTTCTAAAATAATTTCTAATCTCAAACAATTGATTTGAGTTAAACGTTAAATATTAAATAATTTAAATTTAAATTTAGATGAAAAATAAATATTGATATAAATTATTAACTTAAGCGGTAAAAAAAAAAAAGCAAAATAATCTAAAAAGATGGAAATGTCAATTGTGCTTCTCCTAGTTATCTGACAACCTACCATTTAAATGACAAAGAGCACGTGTTAATGTTCCTTTTATGCAATACAATCATAGACATAAATGGCAATATATAGTTGAGTCAATAGGTTTGTCATGATATGGGAATTGAATAGGTTATGGAAAAAGAGTGTTGATTATTGAGAGTCAAGCACATGTGCTCTTTCTAGAAGATTGTGAGCATACTTTGTTTTGAAAATGTTTATGCCACTAGAGAAATTAATTCTCTTACTTCAAATACTAGAAAAGTTATGGAGCTGTGCTAAATATCGTGGAGAAAATTTAACTTGTTAAGTTGAAAATGATGTCACCTGTTAGTTAACGTCAACAAAAATAATAATTATGATATGATATAATCTTTTACCACTTCTATAGATTTAATATTTTAAAATTTAAGATTATTTGTTTGCAAGATCCATTTTGATAGATAAATATTTTATTTGGTATTAGAGAAAGAGTATGCAAGAAGAATTATAAACTGTAATCAACGTTCTCGATAATATTTTTATAGGCGTAGAATTTTTTTTTTTGTTTAAATTTTTTAAATGTTTAATTTTATGGATTGCTAGTTTTTCACAAGAAATTATCGAAGATTTAAGTAATAAATAATTTATAATTTGAATGATGTAATTTTAGATACTGTTTTTGTTAAATTATACAAGTTAATAGTGTTTGAAATATAAATATAAAGTTAATTAGAGTTTAAGTTAGTTAATTAATCTTCTTTTAAAATCTATATAAAGTGTCATGTATTAAATCTTTAGTATCTTTTATTCAATATTAAATTTTATGAGTGTTTTGCCTCACTCATTCATGTTGCTACCAAGCCTTTGTGGACACTACTATAAATGTCAATGGTATGATTAATGCTACTTGAAATTTGGAGTACAATGTTTTTTAAGCATCTGTTGGATAACATTATTACAATACTACGTAAAAATGCGGGTCTTGTACAAAATATCTGGAGGGAGTTGATGAGCGATAAGTATTAATTAAAAATTATAATTGAAATTTTTAAAAGTCATATAATTTTTTTTTTCTTTAAAAAGTTTCGCACAATTCATACATAATTGATAAATTGAAAAAGTTAGAATTACAATTCTCACAAGTTTTACAATTTTACAAGTTACACAATTTTCACAAGTTATACAAATCACACTAGTTTTTAGAACTTCACATAATCCAATCAAATAAAATATACCAATTTTATGATTTTCATCTTTGTCGAAAACTTTCTTCTTGAAAAATGCATCAATTTTCTTATGTTTAAACATCATGTCACTCTTAAAAAAATACACATATTAATTAAAACAAATCACAATTAAAAAATAGTATCACACTATATCATATATCAATGGTTAACATGCAAAAATTTGTTAATAAATAGTAGTTGAGTTGCTAACTAGAGTGTTAGAGAGTATGTATGTTCGATATTAGTTAATTTATCCTTCGATATTTGGTAGTTTATCTATACATACAGAAATGTGATAGAAGAGAGGTACATAGATGGAGAGGAGAGAGGCAAAATACAATGTCAGTTAATAATTTATCACTATTATTTTGATAATCTATTGTTATTATATATAAAGAAATTGATAATATTATATATAAATAAATAAAAATTAAAAATATAGGAGATGTCATGGCCCCTGTTCGCTCTCGAGAAAATCCACCATTGCTACCAGAGTGATAAGTTTTTTTTGCGACAAACATGTCTAATTCATTTGGGTGGAACAATAATAATATTCACCAATTATTGGTTCAAAGCGCACCTATAATTTCCTTTATGAGAATCTTACTAGAGCGGGGAATGAGATGAGGCTGCATCAGATTCAAACATTATACTTATATTCAAGATAATTACTATATGAGCAGGTGGTGGTGGTAATATTATCCACATACATTTGTACCTCAGAATTTAGTAACTCATTTTCTCTCTTCTGATTGCAAGGATTGAGCTTTCAACAACCTCAACAACATTGCGAATGAAGCTCCCAATAATAAGTGACAAGCAACTTTCATGACAACTTGTTTGCATTTATGCGTGAGGTAGAATAAAGTTATCTTTGAGGAAGGATTTCAAAGACCCGTTAATCCAATATACGTCATCTAAAAGTTTATTAAGGACACTGAAGAGCTTAAATACTTAATTAAAAACATGGCTTACTCACAAGTATACTATCTTTATTGGGTGGAAGCAACCTCACAATGTTTGAGCGAAACTCATCAATGATGACGCGTGCAAAGAAAATTATGAGCTTTTAGGGTGTAGAAGGCTGCTTTGGAGCTCTGATGGCAGATGTATCAAAAAGTTATGTAGAAAGATTGAAGTTTGTGATGCACTACAAGCTGGGAAGTGGGGCATGCCTCGGAGGTTGACATGGCTTTGAGGGAATGTCTTTCCTATTTAATAGTAGAAAATGACTCAAAAATCTCATCGATGTGATTACTAATACTTTGAATGGTTTGACATACTCAAATCCTTCACATTTAGTGTGAAGATAATTGTAATGTTGATTGGTCAATAAACTTTAGTCTTAATTCATATTCTTGTAATATGCTTTGGAGTCACCTCCTATTGAAATTCAAATACTCATATTCGATAATATTTCCTAGACTTGCACAATTAGGAGGGGTGTGTGCTTAGCTTCTTAGTTATCTTTATTATTTTTTCTTAGGTTTTTGGCTCTCATTTCTACCAAAAACAATATAGAAACAATAATGTGATGTATCAACAATAATATAGTTTGTTTTAATATATTACAAATATGTGTTATTCCTCTTATCTAGAGTAAAAATTACAAAATATATGCTACCCTTTTTGTTTAATGATTAAAATCACCTTTATTAGGGAATATATTTATGAGATCCATATCGATGTCGGGGCGTGATCGAGACACCTAGGAAATTGGCACCGTCATCTGGGATTTTGAGAAATTTATTTTGGCTTATACAACTTGAAAGATTGCTACACTACCAAATGCATATATCATGGAGTTACTGAGGACTCAAGTATCTCTCCTATTCATGTTGGACCTTGGTTTCCAAAACATCATTTTGAAAAGAGATTCGCTTAATGTATCCAAAGCAATTCGAAGTTCGAATCATGATGTATCTTATTTTAGAGCTATTATTGTTGATTGCAACAATTTATTAGTTTTGTTATCCAATTATGAGGTCACTCATTTAAAAAGAAGTGCAAATGTTTCATATTTGATTACATCTAATATGGCTGTTTAATGAAGTATCCTTCTTGTAAAAAAAACAAATAAAAGATTAAAATTCAAATATTTAATAGCAACCCAAGGGCTTTGGCCTACTTTATTGCTGGAAATCAATTTGATAACTTTTACGTCTTACTCACATTTGACCATTTTAAATATATTAAAAAACATGATAAATAAAATAGAGAATAATAAATTATGAATGACACACATAATATTAAATAGAAAATACAATTATCATAAATATAAAGTGTTGAATAGTAAATTAGAAGTAATCCACATAATACTAATTCATTAAAGAATGTGACACTTATTGTGGAAAAAGTCATTTGTTTTTTGACACGTTTTCATGTAAGACTAATGGTGGAAAAATGTCGTACCATCCAACAAGGTTTATGGTCTAGTCTTTACAAGTTGACCCTTATATATGTAATTGAAATATAATATTTGTGTATATAATTATAATAAAATAAAAGACTCTTCAGATTCTTGTAAGAATAATTCTTTATTTCACGTGTTACTATTTATATTTATGTAATAAAAATTCTTTATTAAAAATGTGAATCATAATTTTTTGTTTCCACTTTTCAACATCATACTTATTATTTTCTCTTAAAATCATAATGCTATAAATTCAAAGATTATATTTTATTCTTTTATTTTATTTATAATTGTTGTTCATATATACATTAAATTCGTTGCAAAAAGTTGAAAACGTTGACGTTATTGACCTCTTAGCATTTTTAGATATATGTAAAATATTTTTTGCAAAAGATTTTAATACATAAAATAATTTTTTTAATATTTCAATAGACCATACTAAATTTTTAATAAAGTTAGGCCAAAACTTAAAATAAACTTTTAATTGTTAATATAGTTTAATTTTTTAAATAAATACGATCTATTTATACAAAATCCAATTTATTTATGCTAATCTATTTAAATAAACATGACTTATATATGCAATTAGCAAATGGGTTTGTTGTATTATAATTGTGTGTTTGAGTTCTATTTCCCACAAAGAAAGAATGTTAGAGTAACTTGCGGAAGCGATAGAAGTGAATTGACTTGGAGACTTTCTCTCCTTTACCCAATCACAAGATATCTTTTAAAATTATATTCTTCAATTCATCCCTTGGCACCCCCACCAATAAATAATCAAATAAGGCTTTGCAATGTTTCAGTCTTAATTATTCGTTTGGTGTTGAAATCAAATTATTGTCCCCAAGGGAAATTTATTTTAAATAAAGAATGTAATTGTATTATAAACAACTACCCAATTTAATTTCTATACATGTTTTTCCCTATACTTACGTCTCAAAGTAGTTGGAACATTTTAAATCTTAAAGATTCGTCTCGAGGTTTATTTACAAGTATTGTTTAAAAAAACTAATTTATTTTAAAAATAAAATTTAAGACTAGGAGATAGTATTCCAATTTAAGATAAATAAAATCTTTTAATTCAAATTACTCATATAAAAATACCTTACATTTATTTACCTCCATACATTAGAATTATCATCACTAACCTTTATTTTATTTAATGTCACATATTTTAAAGGGCATAAGTGCATTTGTACCACTTTACTATCAACTTCGTTTATATTCAATTAAAATATTCATTCTTGATCAATGGACTATAGGAAATTATATACTAAGTACAGTTTTTTTTTCTTTGAATAATTTATATTTTAAAAAATTTATT
>JBBPBS010001171.1:3960093-3990221 GCA_037974835.1 Cicer judaicum | reverse complement strand
AAATAAATTAATTAAAAAAATATTTTATTAATAATATATTTTTTATATAAAAATTTAAATAACATTATGATAAACTAATAATTTTTTCTATGAATCTTTCACAAGACAAATATAAATATCATTATATATATTTAGGGTTCATGGAGGATAATTTATTGTAATATGTTCTTTTTTTAAGTAACCATAAAAAGACCATATACACGTTTTTAAATTTTATTTTTCCTCTTTAATAATTGAATGATTGTGTATTTAATAAATTAAAAAGAATTAAAATATTTAAAAAATAAAATATTATTAATAAAATAAAATATATTAAATTAAAAAAAAAATAAAATTGAACAGATGTCTGTGAGATGCAACCTCCTATATACTAATTTGTTTTTCAACTCATCGCAAGATGAAAATGTAAAACAATAGAATATTTTAGTTTTTTTTTTATAATAAGATATTTTAATTACTTTTAAAAAACGTAAGATATTATAATAAATAAATCCAACTTTCAATAAAACATATTACTTAATTTATCCTTAATTATAAGACATCTTTTTCACTTTTCTTTATGCATATAATTTTTTATAAAATAATTATATCTATATCTAATTTATCATTAAAAAAATAAATTATTTTTTCTTTCACATTATATATCAATAATTATAACAATAAATTTACAAAAATAACACATATTTTAAACAAACTGATTACTCCAACAACTTTTATTAATATCTGCATTTTGTTAATAATTTTATAATAAAAGACAGAAAAAAATATTCAATTTTATAAACAATATATTTAAAATACTAGTTAACATTTTCTTAAAATATGATATGTATTGTAATTTTGCTTAAAAAATATATCATAAGGTTGGTTTGAGTCCTTTTGACAACCACAAGTTCTTTTCAATTGAATATTGTATATAATTTTTTATTTATTTATTAAAAGAGGCATAATAGCTAAAAAGATAGAGATGGGGTATTATTATTAGTACTCCTTTGTCTCAACATGCTTCTTTTTTGTACCTTTATTGAAAGATTAGACTTTTGATGACCCATACATACCCCCACAAAAAAAGCTTTCACTTTCACTCTACCATCTATACCCCCCATGTGAACAATTAATATTAATACTACTCATTCCTTCATATTCCTCTCTCAGATCTACTTTACCAACTTTCATTAATCTCAACTCAAACATAAACCTAGTATGCTCCTTCCAACTCCACACTACATCCCTTTCAATCCCTTTAATTAAACTTCAATTTCATCATGCAAACCCTTCTTCAATTCTTCATACTATTTTTTCTCTTCCATTTTGTCCCAATTTCATCCCAAGTTGACCAACTCATATACACAGGATTTAAGGATGTTGGTCCTAACAATATAACCTTAAATGGACTTGCAGAGGTTGAAAAAAATGGAATATTAAGGTTAACAAATGAAACAAGTAGGTTAATGGGTCATGCTTTTTACCCTTTACCTTTTCAACTAAAGAACAAAACAACTGGTAAAGTTTTCTCCTTTTCTTCATCTTTTGCTATTGCTGTTGTTCCTGAGTATCCTAAACTAGGTGGTCATGGAATGGCTTTCACATTGGCACCTTCTAAGAATCTCCATGCTTTGCCAAGTCAGTATCTTGGTCTTCTTAATCAAAGTGATGCTGGTAATTTCACTAACCATCTTTTTGCTGTTGAGTTTGATACTGTTCAAGATTTTGAGTTTGGTGATATTAATGATAACCATGTTGGAATTGACATTAATAGTTTGGTGTCAAATGCTTCTGTTGCTGCTGGATATTACACTGATGATTCCACTATACAAGATCTTAATATTAAAGGTGGTAAACCACTTCTAGTTTGGGTTGATTATGATTCTTTGGTTAATGTTGTTAGTGTTACACTTTCTCCAACTTCAAACAAACCCAAAAAACCAATTTTGTCTGTTCATATGGATTTGTCACCTATTCTTCTTGATACTATGTATGTTGGTTTCTCTGCTTCAACTGGTTTACTTGCTAGCTCTCACTATTTATTGGGTTGGAGCTTTAAAATCAATGGTCCTGCACCATTTCTTGATTTGTCTGCACTACCACAGCTTCGACAACGAAAGAAGAAAAACACTTCTTTGATAGCCGCTGTTTCGGTAACCGCTTTGGTTATTGCATTGTGTTCTATAGGAATTGGTTTTTACCTTTATAGGAAAATCAAGAATGCTGATGTGATAGAAGCATGGGAGCTTGAAGTTGGTCCACATAGATATTCCTATCAAGAGCTCAAGAAAGCTACAAAAGGTTTCAAGGAGAAAGGGTTGCTTGGGCAGGGCGGTTTTGGAAGAGTTTACAAAGGAACATTGCCGAATTCAAGGGTACAAGTAGCTGTTAAGAGAGTTTCGCATGAATCAAAACAAGGGTTGAGGGAATTCGTGTCCGAAATCGCTAGCATAGGCCGGCTTCGTCACCGGAATTTGGTTCAGTTACTTGGGTGGTGTCGCCGCAAAGGTGACCTACTACTCGTGTATGATTTCATGGCTAATGGAAGCTTAGAAAAGTACTTGTTTGATAAGACAGAATTTGTGCTGAGTTGGGAACAAAGGTTTAAGATTATAAAGGGTGTCGCTTCGGGTCTTTTGTATCTACATGAAGGTTATGAGCAAGTTGTAATACATAGGGATGTTAAAGCTAGCAATGTGCTTTTAGATTTTGAACTCAATGGAAGATTAGGTGATTTTGGTCTGGCTAGGTTGTATGAACATGGTGCTAATCCAGGAACAACAAGAGTTGTTGGAACCTTAGGCTATTTGGCGCCCGAGTTACCTAGAACTGGAAGAGCAACAACCGGTTCTGATGTTTTTGCATTTGGGGCACTTCTTCTTGAAGTTGCTTGTGGAAGAAGGCCTATTGAACCTAAAGCATTACAAGAAGAGTTAGTTTTGGTGGATTGGGTTTGGGAAAGGTTCAAAGAAGGAAGAGCACTTGAAGTAGTTGATCCTAAATTGAATGGTGATTTTGATGAAAGTGAGGTGATGATGGTGTTGAAATTAGGATTGATATGCTCAAATGATGTTCCTACTATAAGGCCTAATATGAGACAAGTTGTGAGGATTTTGGATGGAGAAGTTGAGTTGCCAAATGATTTGAGAAAGCCAGGAAGTATGGAACGACAAGAGGGGTTTGATGAATTCTTGCATTCACTTGCATCTTCTTCATTTGATAAGATGAGTTCAAGTTCTTATATTGGAAATAGAGATATTGATACTAGTTTGTTCTCTTTTGCTAATTCACCTCAATCACTTCTCAATGCTAGAGGTGAAACAAGGTGACCTCTACATTGTAATAATGATATAAATATGAGAAGAAGTTTATTTACTTGATTCATGAAATTTAACATGTTGTATTGTAAAAAAATTTGGACACTATGAATGAAATTGGAAAATTAGTGTGTTTAGGTTGGTAAGTATTAGAGTTGATTTTACTTAATGTAGACTTTGCTTTCAAACTTTGGCTTGATTAAAACTTGTAAAAAGTATATTTCGTATATTTCCATTGGAGTATTTCTTAAGGGTGTATTTATTTATTTTAAGTTTCTCATAATCATTCTCATGAAGTAGTGATGAGTAAATTACATTGCTAATAATTTGTTTGTTACTAATTCTTATATTACATTTGCATTGATTCATCAGTCATAGAAGTGCTTTTAGTAAGATTAAATGATACCTCAACAAACAAATTTTTTAAAATAAAAATTTCTATTAAAATTCATTTTTTTCCCACTATAGTCAACGACAGCAACATTTGGATATAGTCAAATTTCAAACATGCCAAGAGTGTGGTAGGACATGAAGAACACTTTGATTGGCTACGAAATGGTGGTTGCAAAGAAAAATGAGAAACACTCTACACTTATCTATTTAGAAAGCATTTCTTTTAATCAAAAGTAAACATTCATTTGAAACCTAGACAATATGGATTCCTTGTCATGAGCACCAACTTGTCACAAAGGCAATTCCGCACCCATAGAAAATAATTTTCCAGCATGATTACATTGAATGATTAGCAAGATCGAGGTACTAATTAGACAGCCATTATTGACATTGAATAAGGTTTTTGAATGTACTAATTAGACAGGTATTATTAACATTTGAATAAGGTTTTTGAATGGGTGGAGATTATTAAATTACTATTAATTTTCTTTTTCTTAGAAGAGAGTACTATAATTAGTTCACACAATCGCGAAATTTCCGAGTTCGAATTTATGTCCAATTTAACCATATTGATATTTGTAAGTTGAATTAGGATAAACATTAAATTATTATAATAAGGTGCAAAATAATTTTTTTTGGACAAATTAAGTAAAAATATAATTGATGGCAACTTTGAATTGTATTAAATAAAATAAAAAAAAGAGATTCAATATATTTTAGTCAAATATTTGTATCAAAATTTCTAAATTTTGTACTTTCCGATTCAAAATTGTTTAGGCTATCACAACTTTTCTACCCATCGTATTATTGTTGAAAGAATCAAGTTACCAAGCGAAGAATTCACACTTCTAAATGATTTTTTCCAGTCTTGTAAGTACAACTCATATAGTAGGTAAAAGTAAATTTGATATGTTGGGGTGCGAGTTATAATATGAGATCTCTACTTCTCACAATAAATATATATGAATTTAGCAGTTAGGTTATTCATGAATAAAAGAAACTATGTTTGCCCCTACTTGTGATTAAGGTTTGGAAGGAGATAATTCTTCTTTATTTGGACTAGATGGACATTGATTATGCCATTAGGAAGGATGAGTCATCAGGTATTATTGAAACCAACACTCCAGATGCATTTGATCTTTATGAGAAAAGGGGAGAGATCTAATTGTCTCTATGTAATAAATATAAAGACAAAAGTATTAGCTAGTATTCGGGGTTTAATCGGACATCATGAAAAGGTCAATGATCTTATCAAGGAAATTGATGAGCAACTTTCTACATCTAACAAATGCCGACACTCTAATCATAAAGTTTTCAACCATGAAGCTCACATGAGTGAAAAGAGTGCGTGATCACGTCATGCACATGATGAATATAACGGCTTGAAGGTGACCATGTTTGATTATTTTCTTTTTTAATATATTTTGTTCACTTTGCCTCATTGCTATGGTTCTTTCAAAATCTCTTACAACATGCATAAGGACAAGTGGTCAATCAATGAATTGTTGACTATAAGTGTGTAGGAAGAGAAAAGGTTGGTGATGGAAAAGGGTGAGAAAGTGAACTTCATGTTCTAGGAAAGAAAAGGAAGGAATCTGGCAAGCATAAAGGAAACGCTCCTCCTCAACCAATCATAAAACGAATCATAAAGAAAGATTCAAGGTGTTCCTGCAAAAAGAAACTATGAAGCAAACATGATTAAAGTTTAAGAGTTGGTTTGCCAAGAAAGATACTCGTTTAGTTTTATTTATTATGAATCTAATATAGTTAATATAAATCATAACAAATGATGGATTGACTCTAGTTCTACGATTCATATTTCGAATACCTTGTAGGGTATGAAAACCCTAAGGAATTCAAAGGGAAATGAGCAATACATTTATTTAGGAGAGTATATGCATTTATGTTCCTAGTTTTTCAAAGAATTTGATTTCCATTTCTAGACTAGTGCATTTGGGTTTTTCATTTAATTTCTTGGAATCTGGTTTTACTTTAGCTAATAAATCTGGAATTGTTGGTTATGATGAATTCTGTGATGGTCTTTATTATATCAATTTTCAAAATGATGTTCCTTATCATTCTATGAATTTTACTATTGATTTGAAATTTTGTGAATTTATGTCATCGAAGATTGGGATACATCTCAATCGATATTATGAAGAAATTAGTAAATGAAGGAGTACTTAGTACTCTAGATTTTGGTTATTTCGATACTTGTGATAATTATATTAAGGGTAGGCAATCTTACAAGTTTAAAAGGGGTACACAAAGGAGTTTGAACCTATTAAAAATCATACATACAAATATTTGTTGTTTAGATACGAACACAAGTATTCCAAAATACTTTACCACTTTTATAAACTCTTATTTGTGATCTATGTATCTCTACTTACTTTATTTTACGGATGCAACTTTGGAGGCCTTTAAAAAATTTAAAGTTGTAGAAGAAACAATGTGGAAAACAAATTAACATCATGATATATGATAAAAGTGGAGAGTACTATGGTGGATTCATTGAGAATGAACAAACACCTGGTCCATTTGTGAAGTTTCTTCAAGAGAATGAGATTGTTTCCCAATACACTATGTCTGATTCTCCATATCTGAATGATGGGGCAGAAAGAAGAAATCAACATTTAAGGTATATGGTAAGAAGTATAAGGAGTAATGCAAAATTTCCTCAATTTCTATGGACTGAAGCACTATATCGTGTTCCAACCAAGGTTGTCCTAAAGACACATTATAAGTTATTTAATGGATGGAAACCAAGTTTGCAACATATATGTGCTTCAGGATGTCCGTTTAAAGTGAAAAATTCATAATCCGCCGTCGCGGTCTAAAATTTCAAGTGTTTCTCGAATTAAGTGGAGTCACTACCAAAATTATTTTAAAATAGAGAAAATATTGGAAAAACTCCTTAAAATAAGAAAAATAATAATTGAAACCAAATTTTGGGTTCGAGAGTCAATAATGTGTATGGAAGATACTAGCATCCATCGAAATTCGTTAAAAAAGTTTACCTATAATTAATTTTGCACAAATTATGTTTGCTTAAATATATTAATTTCTCCTTATTATTAAATACAAATATAAATTATATTTTTATGAACATATTTTTAAAATAAAAGTCAGCTAAAAATAAAGGGAAAAAGATATATTTTATTTGTTATTGTGTTTGACAAGAATGTAATTTTATTCCAACGTATCTTTTGATGAGGTAAATAAATCAAAGTTATGTAGTACTTAGGTAAAAAAATGCAGATGAGTTGATTGCTTTTAAATAAATATGTTTTGTTGCGGAAATTTGAATTTGGTTAAAAAAATTGTTGATTTGATGAAAAAAAAAAACTTCAGGTTTGAGAACTTGATTTTGATGACCATGTTTGGTTGTTTGTAACAATTTGGTTATAAATATTTAAGATAACAAATTTATCATAACTCATGTGTCTTAAACTAAGACTAACAAGATGTCGCATCGTAGTCATCACATTTTGTTAATAGACTATTATTATTTTGGAGCTCAAAATCGTCAAGTTGTCACAGCTCTAATGTTATCAATATATAAGATTAATCAGACATCTCATTTCAATCAATCTCAATATTTATTGTTAATATTATTGTTTTGTATTTTAGAAGAAATTAAAAGTCTAAACTTCAAAGTTTAGGAAAGAGTAAAATGGAATTGGACCTAAAAAATATTTTTTTAGTCAAAGAATAAAAATTATAAACGAGTGGGCCTTGAATGCCTAACTCATAGTTTACTAAATAAACATATTGTTGAAAAAAAAATCTCAAATCAAGTGTTTTGAATATAAACAAATAAGTTAATTAATCTCTAATCATGATTCTGTTGCTATTTAACTTGTATTATTGAGTGTATTATTCGAAGATAGCTGATCAAGTATATCTATACAACAAACAAATCATTCTGGTTCATAAGGATATTCGTTTGGGCATAACAAGATCATTCTGATTTATAACAATATCATTCTAATCGATCAAGATCATTCTAGATAATTCGTTTAAAGGATAAAAATAAAATGAATCATTTGTCAAAGTACATATCTTAGATTAAACGAATATCTAGGCAACTCAGAACAATGAACAAGCCCAAAAGTTTATGTAAATACCAAAATAAGCATAACAACATAAAAAATAATAACCTAATCAATCTTCAGATTGATGGACTATGAACAAGTACAACTATGACAAAAAAGATGAAAAGGACATTGTTGCTGAACCTTTTGCAGAGAGCCAACATGCGTGTAAGGTAGTAAACTGAAGTATTCTACCATACACCCCCACACCTAAACCTGCCACCCTGTCGATCAACGTAAAAATATAATTTTGTATTTCTAAAAAACCTTCAATTTTTTTACCATTCATTTTTTCACCCACTCTTTCGAAATTTTAAAGAATTCACCATAACTTTTGAATATTTCCAAACTTTTGAAATAAAAAAAGTAAGCGGCATTCGAATTTTTCATACCTTCGAAATAATTTTTTTTTCAAAAGTTTCAAAATAGAATTTTCCAAATTTTTGAAATTTTCGCCAATCTAAAACTTTCAAAATAGAGAAAATTTCGAAACTTTCGAAACTTTCCAGGTTTGGAAACTTACAAAATTTTCAATATGTAATTCTTATTTCGAAAATTTGAGACTTCCGAAAGTTTTAAATATTTTTGGAAGTTTCAAATTTTCGAAATAAGGATTACATATCGAAAATTTTGAAAGTTTCAAATGTTTTTAAATCTTGATAGTTTAGAAAGTTTTCCAAAATCTAGAAAATTTCTATTTTAAAACTCTAAAAAATTTGAAAACATTTATTTTGAGTATATGAAAAATTCGAGTGCACTTACTTTTTTTTTTATTTCGAAAATTTGGAAATATTAAAAAAAATTATGGTGAATTATTTAAAGTTTCGAAAGAGGGGTGAAAAATGAGTGGTAAAAAAAATTGAAGGTTTTATAGAAGAGCAAAATTGTATTTTTCACGTTGATTGACTGACAGGTTTAGGTTTGTAGTGGCGGCTCGTGTCGGAATGGCTCGAAGAGGGGGGTCGTGGTGGTTGGTTAACGGAGGTTTTATAGAAGGGAAAAATTATATTTTTCAAATTGGTTACCGATGACTAGGTTGACGAGAATGTAAATAATAGTCTCTAGATTGGTTACTGATGCATAGATCGAAAAGAATTTAGATGATACTCTTTGGATTGGTTAGTGATGTGTAGATCAATAAGATGAAAGAAATGGTCATCTTTCAATTGTTTACCGATGCGTAGATCAACAACAATGAAAACAATAGTCGTCTTCGGATTAGTTACCAATGATGTAGCTAAATATCACTAGAAGGGGGGTTGAATAGGGATTTTTCTGTTTAAAAATAATTTCTAAGTGTTTTAAAAACGATCCTCTCGCTGAGGATGGGTAGCTCGAGGATGCAACTTTTCAAATCTTTAGATCTAGGTTGAGCAAAAGAGTAGGAGTAGAGTAAGAGAGACACCCACACATAATTTTATACTGGTTCACCCAAAGATGGCTACGTCCAGTCCTCACACCCTTGTGAGATTTCACTAACTTTCAAACAGATCGATCCTCAACCCGAGGATGATTACAAATCATGTATTCTTTAGCTTCACCAAGCTTACAATCAATTTCCGAATATTTCCAAGTGTGACTCACTAGAAAATTACAAAGTGATTTGAGAGTGATTGATACTTAATACTTTCTCACAAGATTTACAAAGATATAGTGTAAGATCAAAGAAAGTAAGAAGTGAGGGTGTTTTGCTCTTGATTAGCTATAACATGCTTGATCTTTTTATGCAAGTGTGTTGTGTATTGATGAAGAACAGCTTGCTGTAATTTATAGAGTTGTTGTGATGTTTATTTCATAAGCCAAACCTTTTATGATCGTTGGAAAATCCATTTGAGAAATGCCAAGGTTTTTCTTCATATTTATGAAAATGCCATTCAGCTCATTTGATGTATGCCTTCCATGTTTTAGTACGAGGTAGTTGTTTTCTTGGCACTTGGGGACATGTGATGTCCTATTCTCTTCCCTTTCTTTAAGGTTTGAATATTATGTGTAGTCATTTTCCTTCTCTTTCTTCAATGCCTTTAAAGCTTTACATGTGAGCTTTTTCTCTTTCCTCCATTTAATGCCTTCAACCAACATGTGATGTCCTATGCTCTTCTTTCTTCAAGACTATGTGAAGCCTTCACGTAAATGCTTCTTGCCTTGCCTTAAGACATGTGATCCATTTATTTAGCACATGTTTCTTGTTACCTTTTTGAATATTTGAATTTAAAATCCTTTTGTATCACATAAAGGTGCATATAGCCTTTTGCCTAAGAAGCCTAAGATGTGATGTGTTACTTTCATAAAGTGTTGGGATGCATTTCAAAATGTTGACTTTAGGCACATGCTACTATCATCATTCCTCGGACCTCACTATTGCGCTCTTGCCACTTTTCTTCACAAGACTTTCTTTGAATATTTTTAATAGTATTTTGCCTTTATTGAATGAATCAAACAATTCATTCTTTAATACCATTCAGCCCTTGTTGAATGAATTCAAATAATTCATTTTATAATCCTATTGGGCCCTTGTTTAATGGACTCAAAACCGTGAGAATACAAGACTGCAGTTTCCTCAGCTTGTGAGGCCATCCTCGACCTTTCCATACTTGGCATTTTTAACTCAAAATTTTCTTCTTTTTCCTTGATGAATGATAACCTGTTTTCTTATATGAATGCACTCAAACGCACAGATTTGTCATTAAACATAATCATAATCTTTTAATTAATTTTGTTATCATTAAAACCAATTAAGAGAGATTTTGTCTCAACAATCTCCCCCTTTTTGATGATGACAAAATTATTTAGATTATGATTTTTGTATTATGTAAGAATGAAATAATTTAACTCCCCCTCAATCATACAAGTGATAATTTTGAAAAATTTCCCTTTTAAGATTTAAGTAAAAGCAATTTTTTTATTTATTTAAATTATTCAACATTGAGGTAAATAGAACATTCATAAATCCCTAATATAAATTCCAGCAACTTAAGCAGAATATAATAGGTTTATGAATTCAGCCATAACATCAACAAACATAATTTGAATTTAAACAATCATAACATCAGATTAATTCAGTCATAACATCAGTTAAGCAAAACATAATATGAGTTTAAACAAGTTATCACAGAGTTTAATCAACATAGGACAAAATATAATCCATAATCTTACTCCCCCTGAATTAAGTCAACATCAAAAAGCCTAAAACAAATAAAAATAGAGTCATTCAGCGGAAGATGAATCTTCAGATGATGAAGAGGTAGAGTTGCGGGCAAAAGAGAACTGGGCCGGTAGCATATGAGGTTGATCATTTGCAGCAGCTGATGAACTCAAATGTTTGGTAACCCATTCCAAAATGAGCCCAAACTGAGTGATGGTTTTTTGAAAGTGAGAAAAGTTAGCCAACAAGTGCTTTTGATCTTTCCTAATCTTTTTGAGCAGCTTTAAAATCTTTTTGTTTTCTGCTGATTTCATGATAGTGGTAGGATCACAGGCCTTTTTGGATTTTGATTTTTTAACCTTATCCTTGGAGAAATTTGCAAAAATTGGTGCCACAGAAGATTTTGATTTTTTGTGTAAATCTGGACCAGAATTAGATAAACCAATATTTGGAGAGATAGGGGAAGAGTTCAAACTTACTTGAGATGGAACTGTGGATTCCTTTTTATGCAGGTTCCTATGTGGACTTTTGGAAGAGTGATGATCGTATGAGACGTTTAGATCAAAAAATAAATCCTCACCATCACCCTTCTTAGCTGGAGGAGTAGCCGTATGGTTGAGGAATCCTTACTGACTTGTGGAGAATTTGGAAGTGTTGAGCCAGCCGAGTTAAAAGAGAGGGTGCATGAATGAGACAGTGGCGAGGCAGACGTTTGTTTCGTTGAGGCAGTTTGTTCTTTCGTTGAGATAGGGTTCGGTTCAGGCATAGTAATACGCATTTGTTTAATGTTTTTTAGAGAAAAGAAATTATTGCACTGAATACTCTCTTCATCATCAAGTGGTACCTTAAAGAACTAAATTTTTTTGGTTAATATCATACCATAGGGGGCGGATCGACCCACTATTGCAGCATTTAGCATGTAGCTAAATATGATATTTCCCAAATGAAGAGGAGTTTCAGTCAACAAGTGATGAAGGATTAAAATGTCAAGTTCAGTTACCTTTTCATAACTCCCAGCTCGAGGTGCTATCGAGTGAACACAAATGTTGTGATAGATCCGACACATGGAAGGGAGGTTTGAGGCTATGAGCGGTTTCTTAGGATCTATTAGGATGTTTTGAAGAACTGAATTTCTAGTGACCAGATACTGCATATACCAAGTCTCAGCAAAACAATGTGTTCCAGCATCTTGTATGTCAAGGATTTTGCATAGTGAAGTAGGGTTTACGTCCAAATGTACTCCCTTAAGTACAAAACTGAAACCTGTGCTTCCTTTACAACCATTGCATGCTGCATAAAATGCCTTTACTAGCCTTGGGTATTGCGGTTCATTAACTCTAAAGAAAGAGGTCCAGCCAAATTTATCAAAAAATTTTATAACATCAAAGCCACCATTTTTCAAGTTGATTAGGTCAATATGCTTGCCATGAACCACATATTTGTGAATCCATTTTGAGGTGTAGTTTAACTCCGAATCTGTGGATTCAAAAAGAGAAACATGAGGTGGTTTGGATGGTCGAGATTTCTTTGGAGTCTTTTTAGGAGATTTAGTTTTCGGCCCTTTGGAAGAGGAAGGCTTGGAGGAAGATTTAGGGTTCGGTTTAGTAGAGGGGTTTCCTTTTGAACTTTCCAAGTCAATGACATGCACAGTAGGGTTCTAAGGAATTTCTTTGTTTGAATGAACACCCCCAGATTGAATTCTGGAGGACCTTCTGGTGGAAGAAGTGGGTTTTGAGGACTTCTTTGGTGTTTTGGAAGAAGGTTGAGGCGGATTAGAAGATGCCCTAGGAGGGGATACAGATTTTTGTTAAACTCCTTCCCCAGCGGATTTAGAACTGGAATAGTTTTCAGAATCAGTCTCTGGATCAAAAGGACGCATTTTCCGTTTGGCAGTAGTTTTGATACGTGCCATTGTTGTTGAGAAGAAGATACCGGTTGAGAAAGGATTTCGTGAAGATGGAAACGAAAGGCTTTTGGAAAGAGAACCGGATGGAAGAGAGAGAGAATTGAACTTTGGAGAGGGAAAAAATTAAAGTCGGAGAGAGAAAGAAATTAAATGGTAGAATATTTTAATAAATCGGAGAGAGAAAGAATTAAAGTCGGAGAAAGAAAGGAAATTTGAATTTAAAAGTAATAATCAGGAGAGAGAAAATAAATTTTAATGAGAGAAGTGATTGGAAACGTGAAAGGCAAAAAAAATGTGATTGATTGATGGAGAGAGAACGGGAAAGGAAGGCAGAAACGTGAGAGAGATTGAAGGAGAGTCGTTGGATGAGGGAGCGGGAATCATGGACTGTATTTAATACAGTCTGCGCATTGATGTGGCATATTTATCACGAGTCAGCATGCGCATGGCCTTGGCAGATTTAACAAGACGACATTTCACCTAAAAGAGCCTAAAGTCCTACTTTTTAATTTTTGACTTAATTTGAGGGATTAGATTTGCCATATATTTATCTCACAAAATTAAAATAATAATATACGAGAAAAATATTAAAATAATAAATTCAAAACAAACAGAATTAAATTATTTAAATATCTTTGAGAAAATATGTGATTGAGAGTTCTTCCAAGATAAATTTAAACCAATCCTCTTGAAGAGGTTTGGTAAAAATATCAGCTAGTTGATTCCTAGTGTCAATAAAAATCAGTTCTAAATCCCCTTTTTGCACATGATCTCTTAGAAAATGATGTTTAATTTCAATGTGCTTAGATCTAGAGTGTTGAATGGGATTTTTAGAAAGATTTATTGCACTTGTATTATCACATAGGATGAGAATTTTTGTGTACCTTAATGAGTAATTCTCAAGTTGATTTTTGATCCAAAGTAGTTGTGAGCAACATTGAGCGGCTGATACATACTCTGCTTCAGTCGTTGAAAGAGCAATGGTATTTTGCTTTTTGCATGACCAATTTATTAGCGATTTTCCAAGAAATTGGCAAGCTTCGCTTGTGCTTTTTCTTTCAACTTTGTCTCCCGCGTAGTCCGCATCACAATAGGCTTTAAGATCAAGATTTGAGCACTTCTTGTACCATATTCCCAGATTTATAGTGCCAACAAGGCATCTAAAGATTCTTTTTACGGCTGTGAGATGAGATTCTTTAGGAGAGGATTGAAATCTTGCACAAAGACCGAGTGCAAAGACTATGTCCGGTCTGCTTGCTGTTAAATACAACAAGGATCCTATCATCCATCTGTACTCCTTTTTAGAAATTAGAGTTCCTTCATCATCTTTGTGGAGTATGGAGGATGGATGCATAGGAGTTCCCATACTTTTAGCGGAACTCATTTTGTATTTGTTGAGTAGATCCTTGGTGTATTTTTCTTAAGATATAAAGATACCATCATCTCGTTGTTTAATTTGCAAACCAAAGAAGAATTTTAATTCTCCCATCATACTCATCTCAAACTCACTTTGCATAAGATTTGAGAAATCTTTGCACATCTTTTCATTTGTGGATCCAAATATTATGTCATCGACATATATTTGAACAATCAATAAATCTTTTTCATGAGTCTTCTTGAAAAGAGTTGTATCAATTTGACCCCTAATGAATCCATTTTCTTTTAGAAAAGAGCTTAACCTCTCATACCAAGCTCTAGGAGCTTGCTTTAAACCGTAAAGAGCTTTTGATAGTTTGAAGACATGGTTTGGCCGCTTCTCATCCTCAAACCCAGGAGGTTGACGAACATACACTTCCTCATTTAAGAACCCACTCAAAAAGGCACTTTTGACATCCATTTGAAATAGTTTTATACCTTTATGAGTAGCATAAGCCAAGAGGATTCTTATTGCTTCAAGTCTTGCTACGGGTGCAAACGTTTCATCATAATCAATTCCTTCTTGTTGATTATAACCTTGGGCCACTAGTCTTGCCTTATTTCTAATGACTTCTCCATCCTCATTTAATTTGTTTCTAAATATCCATTTAGTTCCAATAATAGATTTTTCAAGCGGATGGGGTACAAGATTCCATACCTTGTTTCTTTCAAATTGCGAGAGTTCTTCCATCATAGCTTCAACCCATGATTTGTCACCAATAGCTTGATCAATCGTTTTGGGTTCAACTTGTGAGATCATGGCCATGTTGGTAGTGCTTTCCCTTATAGAGTTTCTGGTTCTAACGCCATCCTCCGTATTCCCAATGATTAAATCTGGAGGATGATGTGTGACTGTTTTCCATCCTCTTGGAAGTGGTTGAGATGTTGGGTCAGTCTCATCCTCTTCGTGAGGACCGGGTACTTGAGAAGTTGACGGTTCATCTTCTTCATTGTTATCGAATTTTTCTAAACACAAGTCATCAAACTCATAAAAAATAACATGCATGGATTCCTCCACAGTTTGAGTCCTAAGATTATATATTATATAACCTTTTGACGTTGTGGAGTATCCTAGAAAAATTCCTTTATCCGATTTTGGATCAAACTTTCCCAAATCTTCTTTATTATTTAGAATGTAGCAATAACACCCAAATATATGAAAATAGGAAATATTTGGTTTTCTCCCTTTCCATAATTCATATGGAGTTTTGTTTAAAATTTTTCTAATGGATGCACGATTAGAAACATAACAAGCATTGTTGATAGCTTCGGCCCAAAAATATTTTTCAATGTTGGCTTCATTTAAGATAGTTCTAACCATTTCTTGTAAATTTCTATTTTTCCTTTCAACTACCCCATTTTGTTGGGGAGTTCTTGGACAAGAAAAATTATGAGAAATACCATTTTCTTCACAAAGATTTTTAAAAGATTCATTTTCAAATTCACCTCCATGGTCACTTCTCACCGAGATTATTTTTGATCCTTTTTCATTTTGAATCTTTTAGCAAAAATGGTGGAATGCCTCAAAGGCTTCATCTTTATGTTTTAAAATAGAACCCAAGTAAAACGAGAAAAATCATCAACAATCACAAAACCATATCTTTTTCCACTAAGACTTGGAGTTTTGATAGGATCGAAAAGATCAATGTGAATGAGTTCAAGAGGATGATTTGTTGAAACAAAGTTTTTAGAGTGAAAACTACTTTTAACTTGTTTTCCTTTTACACAAGCTTCACAAACTTTGTCTTTTTCAAAATTAATTTTTGGAAGACCTTTTACTAATTCTAAATTTGCTAATTTAGAAATAGTGTTTAAGCTTCTGTGACCCGCTCGTTTGTGCCAAATTCATTTATCTTTTTCAATAGAAACAAAACAAGATTCAGAGGGTAAATCGTCAAGATAAAGTTCATATAAATTCTTTTTTTCTAAAATCGGAAAAGAAAACTCTACCCGAGGATGAGTGTTTAACCTCACATAGAGTAGGCTTAAAAATAACTTCAAAACCACTATCACATAATTGACTAATGCTTAGCAAGTTATGTTTTAAGCCATCCACATATTGAACATTTTCAATTTTTGCAGAATTATTTTTACCAATAATACCTGTTCCTTTTATTTGAGCTTTATCATTATTACCGAATGTGACTGATCCTCCATCCTTTATTTCCAATGACATGAAGCAGTGCTTATCTCCTGTCATATGCCGTGAGCAACCACTGTCCAAGTGCCAAGGCTTTCTTTTGTTGATTAGAGGATGAACCTGTTTTAGAGTTTAGAAGAAACTTAGGTACCCATATAGCTTTGGGTCCTTGTTGGTTAGTTTTTCCTCTTGTGAGGACATTTCTTTTATGATAGCAAATAGAATCATGATGCCCATGTTTACCACAGAATGAACAAGCTGACTTTATATTGTTAGCTTTCCTCTTAGCATGACAAAATTTGGAGGTATGCCCAAGTTTTTTCCAAAATGTGCATTTCGGCCTATCCTCTAGTTTTTTAGGCAAGAAAAAGTTTTCATATAACTTTTGTTTTTGAGAGCTTTTAAAACCAATACCAACCTTGTCAAATATTCCAGATTGAGACCCCATAATCTTTTGAAATGTTTCAGTAGATTTGACAAAGTTGGAAATATCATTTTTAAGTTCCCTAACCTCAGTTTTCAAAATTTCCTTTTCTGCATCCTTGTCAGGAGGATGAGTTTCAACTATTTTCTTGTTTAAAAATTTTTGTTTCTCAGAATTTTGAAATTGAGATTGCTGCAAATCTTGAATGATTTTAACATATTCATCATTCTTTTTCCGAAGCTCCTCATTTTGTCTCTTTATCTCAACAAATTGGTTTTTTTTGAAATATACAAGTTTGAGATAAAGTGTGTGAGTCATTTAAGAGGTTATCAAATTCAATTTCTAATTCTTCACAATTAGGACATACATTAGTAATACTTACCTTCTCAGTTTCTGATTTTGTCATGAGACATAGGTTGGCTTCTTCTTCCTTTTCTTGCTCCGAGGATGACTCGTCACTATCATCCCAAGTAATCATCATGGATTTGTTTTTGTATGGAAATTTTCTAGAGTTCCTTTTGTTGAGAGGACACTCAGTTTTGTAGTGTCCCATCTTGTTGCATCCATAACAAGTTATTTGACTTTTGTCAATTTTTTCTTTTTGAGGGGATGCTCTATTCTGTCCTCTTCTGTTTATCATCCTCTGTAGTCTGCTAGAAAGCAGAGCGAGTTCATCCTCATCCTCAGATAGAGGGTACTCTGCGTTTTCCTTTGTTATGACATCTTCATTCTTCTTGGAAGATGAACTTTCTGTTTGGCTGGTTTTTAGAGCAACCATTCTTCCTTTTTTGTTTGGTTTGTCCGCCAACAACAATGGTTCATGAGCTCTTAGAGTTCCAACCAAATCTTCTAGTTTCATGTTGGCCAAGTCTCTTGCTTTTGTAATGGCAGTTACCATTGGCCTCCATTCTTTTGGTAAACTTCTTAGGATTTTTCTTATCCTTTCATGAACGGAGTATACCTTTCCAAGAGATCTCAAGTTGTTTAATATGATTGTTAACCTTGAGAACATTTCATCAATAGTTTCCTCCTCCTTCGTTTCGAATAGTTCGAAATCTCTTACTCCCATATCTATCCTTGCTTCTTTTACATGGCTTGATCCTTCATGATGGATCCTTAGAGTATCCCAAAGCTCCTTAGCATTTTTGCACTCTTCAACTCTATCATATTCTTCCCTGCTCAAAGCACACGTTAGAAATAAATGAGCCTTAGAGTTTAGGAGTACCTTTGCATTTTCATCCGCCGTCCATTGTGCTTGAGGTTTCTCATCGGAGGTTGCATCTGTGTTGTTGGTTCTAATGACATGATCTCCATTTTCCACCACATACCATATGTTGTTGTCTTGTGATATGAGAAATAGCCTCATCTTACCTTTCCAGTGATAGTAATCTGTACCATCAAAGTAGGGAGGTCGGCTGGATGATCCTCCTTCAGGAATATACTTAGCTTTAGACATTTTTCTTTTTGGATCTTTTTCTCTTACACTGTTAGGTGTATTTTTTAGAGAACCTTGCTCTGATGCCAATTGATGTAGCTAAATATCACTAGAAGGGGGGTTGAATAGGGATTTTGCTGTTTAAAAATAATTTCTAAGTGTTTTAAAAACGATCCTCTCGCTGAGGATGGGTAGCTCGAGGATGCAACTTTTCAAATCTTTAGATCTAAGTTGAGCAAAAGAGTAGGAGTAGAGTAAGAGAGACACACACACAATTTTATACTGGTTCACCCAAAGATGGCTACGTCCAGTCCTCATACCCTTGTGAGATTTCACTAACTTTCAAACAGATCGATCCTCAACCCGAGGATGATTACAAATCGTGTATTCTTTAGCTTCACCAGCTTAGAATCAATTTCTGAATATTTCCAAGTGTGACTCACTAGGAAATTACAAAGTTATTTGAGAGTGATTGATACTTAATACTTTCTCACAAGATTTACAAAGATATAGTGTAAGATCAAAGAAAGTAAGAAGTGAGGGTGTTTTGCTCTTTATTAGCTATAACATGCTTGATCTTTTTATGCAAGTGTGTTGTGTATTGATGAAGAACAACTTGCTGTAATTTATAGAGTTGTTGTGATGTTCATTTCATAAGCCAAACCTTTTATGACCGTTGGAAAATCCATTTGAGAAATGCCAAGGTTTTTCTTCATATTTACGAAAATGCCATTTAGCTCATTTGATGTATGCCTTCCATGTTTTAGTACGAGGTAGTTGTTTTCTTGGCACTTGGGGACACGTGATGTCCTATTCTCTTCCCTTTCTTTAAGGTTTGAATATTATGTGTAGTCATTTTCCTTCTCTTTCTTCAATGCCTTTAAAGCTTCACATGTGAGCTTTTTCTCTTTCCTCCATTTAATGCCTTCAACCAACATGTGATGTCCTATGCTCTTCTTTCTTCAAGACTATGTGAAGCCTTCAGGTGAATGCTTCTTGCCTTGCCTTAAGACATGTGATCCATTTATTTAGGGCATGTTTCTTGTTACCTTTTTGAATATTTGAATTTAAAATCCTTTTGTATCACATAAAGGTGCATATAGCCTTTTGCCTAAGAAGTCTAAGATGTGATGTGTTACTTTCGTAAAGTGTTGGGATGCATTTCAAAATGTTGACTTTAGGCACATGCTACTATCATCATTCCTCGGACCTCACTATTGCACTCTTGCCACTTTTCTTTACAAGACTTTCTTTGAATATTTTTAATAGTATTTTGCCTTTATTGAATGAATCAAACAATTCATTCTTTAATACCATTCAGCCCTTGTTGAATGAATTCAAATAATTCATTTTATAATCCTATTGGCCCCTTGTTTAATGGACTCAAAACCGTGAGAATACAAGACTGCAATTTCCTCAGCTTGTGAGGCCATCCTCGACCTTTCCATACTTGGCATTTTTAACTCAAAATTTTCTTCTTTTTCCTTGATGAATGATAACCTGTTTTCTTATATGAATGCACTCAAACACACAGATTAGTCATTAAACATAATCATAATCTTTTAATTAATTTTGTTATCATTAAAACCAATTAAGAGAGATTTTGTCTCAACAACCAAGGCGTAGATAATGATCGTCCCTAAATTGGTTTTTGATGTGTAGATCGACAATAATGTAGATGATCGTCTTCGAATTGGTTATCGACTCGTAAATCAACAAGAATGAGAAAACAATCGTTTTTGGATTTGTTATTGATGTGTAGATCAATAGAAACGAAAATGACCGTCTTCGAATTGATTATCAATGCGTAGGTGGAAAAGAATGTAGATGATCGTCTTTAGATTGATTACTAATGCGTAGATCGACAAATTTTTTTATGAACATCATCAGATTAGTTACTGTTAAGAAGATCAACAAGAATGAAAAAATGATTGTCTTTGAATTTGTTACTGATGCGTAGATCAACATGAATGAAAATGTCTATCTTCGGATTAGTTACCGAGGCGTAGATTGACATAAATGTATATGATCGTCTTTGAGTTGATTACTGATGCATATATCGACTCAAACGTAAATGATTGTTGCAAAGTCGGTTAATGAGATTTGAATGTCAATTGAATATTGGACTTTTGGCTTTGATAATGAATCATGGACTTTTAAGTGTCAATGTATTAGTGAAGATTAAGTTTTTGGTGCCAATAGAAATTGCACTTTGGGATGTCAATGAACGTGAGCTTATATATTGCAATGAAGAGTGGGCTTTTACTTAACCAATGTAACATTGGGCTTTGGTTGAGGTATCAATTATCATTGGACTTTTCATTTATAGTGCCAATGAAAATTATCCTTTTTGTTTTCCAATGAAATATTGAGCTTTGGGTTTGAGGCACCTTGTAGATCTTAGACGTTGGATGCTAAAGGGTACAAGATGTGGATGACAATGAATATTTGGTTTTGGTGTATCAAAGCATTATGAGCTACCAAGATATTACGGTTATAGATATTGGACTTATAGGGTTTGAGGCGCCTTGTAGATCTTAGACGTTGGATACTAAAGGGTACAAGATGTGGATGACAATGAATATCTGGTTTTGGTGTATCAAAGCATTATGAGCTACCAAGATATTATGGTTATAGATATTGGACTTATAGAGTCAGTGCATATTAAGTTTAGTGGGATGCCAAAATATTGGACTTTTGATTTCACATTTCAATGAAAATTTGCCATTTTTTTCTTCATGTTTGCCAATGAAGATTGAACTTTATGTTTTAGGTTCCAATGAAAATTGGACTTTTTATTTACCAATGAATATTGGGCTTTGCAGTGCCAATGAACATTGTTATTTTCATATGCCAATGAAAATTGGGGTTACAGTTTGAGGTGGCAAAGAAAATTGGACTTTTTATTTGCTAATGAATATTTGACTTTAGGGTGCCAATGAAGATTGAACTTTTTGTTTGCCAATGAATATTGGACTTTGGAGTGTTGATTAAGATTGAACTTTGAGGTGCCAATGTTGGACTTTGGAGTGTCAGTGAACATTAATTTTAAGATATCAATGCAAATTCAATTTAGTGTTTGAGGTGTCAATAACAATTGAACTTTTTGTTTGTAAATGAAGATTGGACTTTGAGGTGCCAATAAAAATTGGACTTTTATTTGAGGAAAATTGGATTTTGTACCCCTTTAATTAGACTTGTGTCCCCGACATGAAAAAAATTCAAATTTTACCTCTTTCATTTTCACTCATTTCATGGTAAAACAATTGCTCAAAAATCGTGTACCTCTTCACCAAAATTTTTTATACGTAAATTTGTCCCCCCAAAAATTCAGTACACAAATTAATACTATCAGAAATTTTATTTTTAAAAAATACACTATTCAATTTTTTTTAGATTGTCAAAAGATTCCGTATTTTTAAAAAATCAAAATTTCTAGTAGTATTATTTGTGTATCAAAAAATATCAAAGTTTGAAATTTCCAATATGTAGTTTAAAAAAAAAACAGAGAGAAAACATCATTATGTTATAGAGTTTAGGTAATCTAAAACATGTCCCTCATAACTTTGGCGTCTTGGACACTCCCAAACACCATTACATACTAGTATTTTTTTCATGCTTACAATAAAAAAATGTTAAAAAAATTAAAATTATTTTTTGAAAAATTCAAACTTTGAAATTTCTAGTAGAAATAAATTAACTATCGAAAACTTTGTTAAGGAAATTTTCAGTACTCAACAAAGACCATTGAAAATTTTGAAACACTGAACTTTCTTGTATTGGAATATGATTAACGAATATTTCAAATTTCTTGTTGAAAATAACGACCGGAAATTTTATTGAAAGAAAAAAATTATTTTTTTGAAAATTTTGAATGTGGGTGTATGTTCAAGAAATCTGAATTTGTTTAAATTTTTACTATTTACTTAGGGTGTTACAGGAAATTAAAGGATACAAATTATAAATGGACATGCTTAATTGAAGGGTACAAAATCAAATTTTCTTGTTTGAGCTGTCGATGAAAATTGAACTTTTTGTATGCCAATGAATATTGGTTTAAGGTGCTAATGAAAATTGGAAAGTTGGATTTCGTATCCCACGTTTAAAAAATTTATGCTTAAATTTACTAAAATACCCTTAATTCTACAGTAAAAAAAAAAAAACTTAATGGTACCTACAATTTGAATTTTCCGGAATAAGTAATTTTTTATTTTCAAAAAATCTCTTTTTGGAAATTTCAAGAACAAAATTTTCGGTAGTTATTTTTTAATACCGAAAATTTGAAATTTTTGGTTGAAATTCCAAGATATTTCATTAAAATTTTTGATATTGAAAAATAACTACCGAAAATTTCATTCATTCTTAAAATTTTTGATACAATTTTTATTTTTATATTTATTTCATATTCAATTTATTTTCAACGAGAAAAAAAAAACATCTTTAAACATTCTTGAATTCAATCTCGTACAGAATCTAATAGAAAAACTATCGTTGAGGTTAATTTCTTCCATAGTAAGATATATGAAATCAATTTGGAGAGACATTTTTTGGATGTGGCATCCTCTTGTCTCTCGTGGAACACTTACTTGGTATCGTTTAAGGTCTTGGGACTACCTGTAGGTTGATCCAAGAAAAAGCGTTATTTGGAATTCTGTCATAGAGATGTTTCAAAGCATACTTTCCCTTTGGAAAGACAAGCATTTTTCAATTGGTGAGGGTGACCCTCATCATTTCAGTTTTTAAACTTAGAAGAGGCGACAAGATAGAATTTTAGTTGAAGAAGTGGGTGGGAGACAACTTTATGTGAAGTTTTTCCAGATTTATTTTCTTGCTCTCTGCATAATTGAAAGGAGCCACTTGACAAAATTAATTGCTTCTTTGTTAAAAGCTTATACAATCTGCTACTTCCAGCTGAAGAGGAGGGGTTTGAAGAGTCAATAACACAGATAATTCTTTGGAGAAATTCAAAATAGCACTTTTATCTCTCATCCTATCAATAAAAAGTGATTAGTAAATATAATTATAAATTAAATTTGAAATGAAAACAGTGATTATTAAATATAATAATAAATTAAGGTTGATACGAAAAAAATAATACTAAAGAGATATTGAAGCTAAATTTTATAAAAACAAATAAATAATTGAAAATGTCATGCTAACAAGTAACAAATTAATGCCTTAAAAGTTAAAACCAATAATTTTTAAACTTCTTAAAAGTCAAATACACCACTTTCAAACACAATATTTCTATATTTACTTATTTAACCGATACCCCTAAAAATACTCATTAACATTTTTTCTAACTAAAACTATAATATGTGTAGCTAATAACTTTAAAGGTATTGCTTTTCTACTATATCAGAAAGGAATCGGAAAACGAACAATAGATTTATATGTAAATATATGGAGGTGCAACATATGGTTAAAATTGGTTGAGGCGAAGACTCGTAGAGCCATCAATATAACTATGGCACTAATTAAATATTGGATATATAAAAATTGTAATCAATATACCTAATGCTTTAAATTTTTCGGCTAAGATGTAGTGTATAAGTCTCTTGTGATTCTAAAATATTTGATTTATTATTGTTTATGCACATACGGACTTTTCAACAAGTGATAATGGATTTTTGGTGTTGGATCCTTATATCGAAAGTCTTTTTAGCAGTGTAGCTAGAAGACGAGCACCATTGATAATAACGGCAATGCAAGATATAAGAGACTCACACTTGAGGGGAAGATTGTGCATATACCTATTGTCTTAAGATTTTGGGTGAAGATGTGGCGTTAAAGTCTCTTGCGGTCTTGGACTATTTGGCTCAATTTTGCTCATGTGTCCCCATACTCCCTCAACGAGTGGTATAAGAGCTCTAGTCCGGCTTAACAGAGGAACAAGTGGATCTTGGTGTTGTATCATTATATCGAAAGTCTTCTTGGTGATGTAGTCAGAAGGCGGGTCCTATTGGTAATAGTGACGATGTAAGTATAGGATGTAGAGACTTACACTTGAGAGGAGATTGTTGGATTCATATTGACTAAGAATGAACTAAATGTTAGACATATAAAAATGGTGACCATATATCTAATGTCTTCAAATTATAGAATAAAATATACTGTCAAAATCTCTTGTGATCCTGAAATATTTGGTCTAGTGTTTTATTATGCGCGAGTTTAATTTTACATTAAGGAGAGTCAAAATTATTTCTAACATAGAAAATTGATTTTTATGACTAAACTTTTCGTTTAACTCTTTTTTATTCTAGTGTATATAAGCATAATTCATTTTGTAATAAACTTATTTTAACGAAAATGAATTTCACAAAATCAATTAATTTTTATCACTATTAATCAAATACCCATGCTTCTTCAATTTCTTGTCATCTTCTAACAACAATTGTCATATATAGTAGTTTGTTAGTGTAAAAATAAATACATTGAATTTAATTTAATTAAAAAATTAGAGTATTTTATTATTTAAAAAGTAGATTTATATATTGTTAAAATAGTACACTTATATTAATAATAATGTATAACATGTAGAAGATAAAATTTTATCATTTTTATTATAATTAGATGTATGACATAACATTTTTAGGAAGAAGTGGGCTTAAATTACATTTTGAAAAAGGAGTTAAAGATTTGATTCCTCATGAAAAAAGAAAACATAGCTATAGAATTGAAGGAAGGATGTGTCTATGTTTTTATTAAATGTACATATAGAAGTATTAAAAGTATCAAATATGTGAAATACGATTTCGAAGGAGTGGATTTATGTTTAATTATTGGATTTTGATTAATCATGATGAACATCTATCAAATGTTTAGTGATGCTCTTAAGGTAAATTGCTTTTATTATAGATTTGAATTGTTGATTTTATTATTCCTGATTTTATTAGTTCAAAATTTATTAAGGATAATATTCCTGATTCTTCCTAAATTGCTCTTAAGATAATATTCCTGATTTTATGTGTTCGAATTATAGATTTGAATTACTTTTTTCCTTTCTATTTAATGTTCCCTTTGTCTTTTAGGAATTTGGATTAACGATTCAAATTTTATATTTTTCTTTTATGATCTAATATATTTTAATGTGATGTTTGCCGGTTTAGGTTAACGGTATTAACCTAATTAAAATGACTTTTATATTATGTCGCTTTTTTTCTGCTTATATAAAAAAAAAGAGTACATTGCAAATTATATTTGAAATTCAAAAGAAGAAATAAACTAAGCGTGAACCTTATGTAACTGGACCAACTCTGTGTTGTTTAGGCAAATATTACCCGGCAAAACTAAACCACAAGAAAGAGAGAGCCAACTTTATTCGTTTCTTTTTCTTTTTATTTTTACAAAACTTTATTACTTTAGACCAAATACATCAGAATATATTCACAATAAAGGGCAAGTTTTCTACTGCATTTCTTTAACAAAGCAAAAACGAACAAAGAAAAAAAAAGCATGGATAAATCAAGCTTTATTCTATTTCTTATTTTTATCTTTCTTTTTTTATCTTGACTCCTATTTCGGCCAAAATTTTGAATAATTACATCATTTTGTGTATAGAGTGGGGCCCTTATTATATGCTGACATTATACTATTTGAATATTGAAGATAGTTACAAACTTTGATATAAGGAAGCTTCCTTGACACCAAATTCCCGTGTTCATATTAATTTCTCCCTTAGCTGCCTAGTGGTGTGGTGCCACTAAAATTGACAGAAGAAATGTAACTCAATTTGAAAACTAACTAGTCTCAATTATATGGAAAAATAAAATAAAATAAAATTAATAACAATGAATTTGTTTATTATTATTATTACTTTTTAAATATTTTTATAAATTTATCCCTCATATAAAAGTGTGAGATTCTAAAAAACAAACAATAATTAAGAATAAAAAAGTCATTTAAATAATAAATACATATTAAGAATCACAATTTTTTTTAATAAAAATGAGACCATAAAAATCTCTAATTTTTTTTCTTTTTTATAATTGAGACTGGAGATAATAATAAGTAGTAAAATAGAATAAACCACCTAATTCAATTCAAATTCAATATAATGAATAATTCAATTAATTTTTATTGAAATGAATAATTTTTATAAAAATGATCCTATTTTTGGGAGAAAAGGTAATAATAAATTTTGATAATTTAGACTAAATTATCCTTGACTATTGTATTTTAATCACTAACTATTTTGCGACTTTTTTTACGTCAAATTATTTTGGAATTCTAACAACTTTTATTAACAATGTCAACTATTTGTCAATTGATATTTCATTATAGGTACTTAGTAAAAATAAACTGCAATAAATGTATACTCTTGATCTTCTAATAATGTAGTGGGAAAAATGACTTAAGTATGTCTTAATTTTTTTAAACCAATTAAAATTTAAACCACTGAAATCCGACACAGAGGAAGTACTGTTGTGGGTCCATAGCATTTTATTTACTTGACATCATAGTTTCTTTAGGAAAGGGTAACTTGGTTTTTTAATAGAGATACATTGGACACTTTGACAGGTATTGAAAAATTTAATTTTTAAATCAGTAGTTAAATAAGTTTTAAGAAAGCTAGTTTTAATTATTTAAAAAATTATAATAATAAAAAATTATTTATAAAAAATCGATCAATAAAATAAAATTTATTTTTATTTTTATTATTCTTAATAATAAATATCAATTTTTTTTATATAAATAATTATTAATTTATTGATTTAGAAAAATTATATTAAAACACTTCAAAAAAGAAGAACCATTAAATGATGCAAAATGAAAGTGATATATCCGACTTTTTGTAATCACAAACACTTGAATGGTCCTTTCGTCACTTAGCACTTAAGCTAAATCAAACATGAGGAAATTCGGTTTCTTTACATTGAAAGTACTAGGAACTTTCCACGTAAGCCTCGTATGAAAATTCAAATGCTTGCTTCCCATCTTGTTCTTCAAAAATCATTAAAAAAACAACAACTATTGAACCAAACAAACATATTTCAAAATATAGAAAAAATGTCTTCCAAGCTTATAGCAACGGTTTTCATCTTTGTAACAATAGTAGTAGCAAGTGAAGATACCAATATCGATTTCATCTATAATGGATTCGAATCATCACAATTATATCTTGATGGTGTTGCTAAGTTTACCTCAAATGGCTTACTTAGATTAACCAATGATACAAGACAACAAAAGGGTCATGCTTTCTATCCAAATCCTATAGTTTTTAACAACACTTTCAATGTAAGTGAATTTTCTTTCTCCACTTCTTTTGTATTTGCGATAAGATCGGAGTTTCCTAATCTTAGTGGCCATGGAATTGTTTTTGTTGTTTCTCCAACAAAAGGGTTACCAAATTCACTACCAAGTCAGTATCTTGGTGTCTTCGATGAAACCAACAATGGAAACAATAGCAACCGTGTTTTTGGTTTGGAACTTGATACAATTGAGAATATTGAGTTTGGTGATATTAATGATAACCATGTTGGAATTGATATCAATGGATTGATATCAGAAAAATCAGCTTCAGCTGGATATTATAATGGTAATGGTGGTGAGTTCAAGAATTTGAGTCTTATTAGTGGTTTTCCAATGCAAGTTTGGTTGGAATATGATGGTGTGAAGAAAATTATCGATGTTACTTTAGCTCCAATTACCATTGAAAAACCAACACAACCTTTGTTATCATTGAAGAAAGATCTATCTTCAATTCTTAACAATAGTATGTATGTTGGATTCTCATCTTCAACAGGGTCAATTTTAACTTCTCATTACATACTTGGTTGGAGTTTTAAGGTTAATGGTAAGGCTCAAAAAATTGAAATTTCTAAACTCCCTAAGCTACCTAGTTTGGATGAAAAACAAGATTCAAAGGTTTTCTTAATTGGGTTGCCTTTGATTTCACTAAGTTTGATTCTAATGGTAGCGATAGCAATTTTTCATTTTATCAAAAGGAAGAAAATGTTTAAAGAGCTACATGAAGATTGGGAGAAAGACTATGGTACACAAAGATTCAAGTACAAAGATTTATACTTTGCAACAAAGGGTTTCAAG
The DNA here is from genome assembly GCA_037974835.1 of Cicer judaicum. Lineage (NCBI taxonomy): Eukaryota > Viridiplantae > Streptophyta > Magnoliopsida > Fabales > Fabaceae > Cicer > Cicer judaicum. The sequence continues at coordinate 3,961,922 of JBBPBS010001171.1, read as the reverse complement.
GAAAAGGAGCTATTAGGAACAGGTGGATTTGGTAGAGTCTACAAAGGTGTGATGCCAATTTCAAAACTTGAGGTAGCTGTGAAAAGAGTTTCTCATGAATCAAGACAAGGGATGAAGGAATTTGTGGCAGAAATTGTTAGTATCGGTCGTCTGCGTCATAGGAATCTTGTTCCGCTTCTGGGCTATTGCAGGCGAAAAGGCGAGTTACTTCTCGTCTATGACTACATGCCGAATGGAAGCTTAGATAAATATTTACACAACAATAATCAACCAAGATTTTTATTAAATTGGAGTCAGAGATTTCGAATCATTAAAGGCGTAGCTTCGGGTTTATTATATTTACATGAAGAATGGGAACAAGTTGTGGTTCATAGAGACATTAAAGCTAGTAATGTTTTATTAGATGGTGAATTGAATGGTAGATTAGGTGATTTTGGTCTTTCAAGATTATATGATCATGGAACTGATCCTCAAACAACACATGTTGTTGGAACACTTGGTTATTTAGCACCTGAGCATACAAGAACAGGTAAAGCTACAACAAATTCAGATGTTTATTCTTTTGGTGCTTTTTTGCTTGAGGTTGTTTGTGGTAAAAGGCCTATTGAACAAGTTAGGGAACGTGAGAGTTTAATTTTGGTTGATTTTGTTTATGATTGTTGGAAAAGGGGTGAGATTGTTGAGGCTAAAGATGTAAATTTGGGTGAGGATTGTGTAATTGATGAAGTGGAATTGGTTTTGAAACTTGGGTTGTTGTGTTCACATTGTGAGGCTTTGGTTAGGCCAAGTATGAGACAAGTTGTGAGGTATTTGGAAAAGGATTTGGCACTTCCTGATTTGGATTTTCTTAGTTTGTCTTCAATGGGGTTAACTTCTTCTGGACAAGGTGAAAATTTTCAAGATTTTGCTATGTCTTATCCTTCTTCTATGGATAGACCAATTTCATATACTTCTTCAATTGCTGAGTCACTTCTCTCTGGTGGTCGTTGATTTTAGAAGACACATACATTAATAGAAATTAATGTTATCATTAGACTATTTGATTGTAGTTGATTATTACTTTTTATATTATTAATTGGTCTTTGTATAAACAAATTCGTGGGCATACGTTACTAATTAATAATTACTTAGGAAGAGGAAAAATTGTTAGAAGTAGAGAATGAATTTAGACTTTTTTTTATGAAACTTTATCGATGACACAACCCGAATATTAAATTATGTATAAATTGAGATGAGATACATTAAAAAGATTAAAAAAATTGTGTTCAATAGTAGTCCTTTGTTGTTGTCGACAAGTAAATGGATATATATAAGTTCTTATTTCATTTGTTTGTGATTTGTTTATTCAAAAGTTTGATTTATTGTTTGAGCTTGTGTGGCTTCACTGGCTTGACCTTTTGCTAGATAATAAACTACAGTTACTTAGCAGTACCTATGATCATCATAAATTCAGCTATTCCTCTGTAAAGAAAGAAAACAAACACGATTGATTTTAATTTTAAGAATTAATTTTACCGCAACATTCATTTTTTTTTTAGTCTCATTTTTTTAAATTTAAATATAATTTTAATTCTCTTTATTTTAAATAATCTGTAATTTTAATTCTTTTATTTTTAGTTTCACAATTTTGATTTTTTATTTTAACTAATTCGTAATTTTTATTCATTTATTTTATAAAATTGAGACATTTTATCGTAACTATCAATTTGATTATTAATTTAAATGACGTAGCTTGAATAATATAATTAAGTGGAAATCATGTCAATATTTATTATTTTTAAATAAAATAAAATATTTTAAATAATATTATTTTTTTCTTCTGAAACTTA
>JBBPBS010001171.1:3941359-3959891 GCA_037974835.1 Cicer judaicum | reverse complement strand
GATAAACATCTATTTTTAATAAATAATAAGTGTGATGATTGTTGCTGATTTTAATTTTTTTAAGTTTATTTTAATTAGGTTTCAAAAATGAAATATTTTATTTAAAATGTCTTGTTTACAAAAATCAATAAAATGTGAAAGTGACTTCCACTTAAAATGTCATCTCATCAAAATAGAAACACAAATTATATATGGTATAAAATATCTTAATTTAAAAAAATAGAAGATCAAAATTGTGAAATTAAAAATGACGGAATCAAAATTATAAATTAATTAAAATAGATTGATTAAAATTACAAAATTAAAAATAAAGAACTAAAATTACATATTAATTAATATAGAAAGACTACAAATGCATTTTAGTCTTTTTGTTTTTTATTAGTGAAGTGAATTCAAATTGAATCAATATCTATTACATTAATACACATAATTTTTTATCTTGACGATCAATATAAGATTGAACGGTTTAGATTAAATATTGTATTTTTTAGTTAAAATTATTTTGATCATTAATTTGAAATTAAATGGTCTACATCGATATTACATCTCATTTTAGACTAAAAACAAAAGATAAAATTAAACAAATAATCGATTTTGAATTTATCACTCTCAAGAGAAAATCTTGATCCCTTAACTTAATAATCAACATGTACCAACTTTTATTTAGAATATCCTGTATCTAGTTATCTACCATACCATAGTTATTGTTACACGTATCAAATGTGTCATTCCAACCCCACCTTCTTCCAATTTGAACCACACAAAAACAAGTGGAAAAATGAACTAGAAAAAATAAAAATGTAGATAAACCCCACATTGAAGAAGTGGTTGAAGTTGTCAACCATTGCAATGGCTACCTCATCAACAAAATTGCCATCATCATTCATCTTAGGAACCCCATCACTTCACTCTACAAACAACAAACTTTTGTTCCTTCAAAATCATAACTTGAATACGTCACCACTTCACAAAAAGAGACTTTCCTTCACTGCTCAAGCTGTCAAGCCCCCTTCTGGTGTATGCATATGCATTTCATCTTTTTAATTTCTTATGCTATGTCACAGTTATTTATGTCCTCAATTTTGTTACTTTTTTCAGGTTGAATTTCCTAAAGTAGAGCCTAAATTTAAACCTCCATTTCTTGGGTTTACAAAGACAGCTGAAATATGGAATTCTAGAGCTAGCATGATTGGACTCATTGGAGTTTTCATTGTAGAGCTTGTGAGTATCATCTTTCATCTTCATTTTTAGTAATCACTTTGCATTTTATCTTCACATATATCATTGGGGGTTTTAAAGTTTTTGACTTGATTGAACATTGGTGTTATAGAATAGAAGGTTAAATTATACTTTTATTTATTTTTAATTATTTTTAGGTTTTATTTTGATTATAGTTTTTTTAGTTTTATTGAATCCTTAAGTTACAAACGTTAGAAACTTTAATCTTGTACATTTTTTGTTCTATTACAAATTGAAACGAAAAATTGACAAAAATGACTAAAGTGTAATGGAATAAAATATACTGAGATTAAAGAGAAATATAAAAACAACTTCAATTTCAAAAAGTGTAATCTAGCTATAATGGAATTAATTATGAAAAAATAAAATAAAAAAGCATAGTGTAGAGATTTGTTGTTTCTATTTAGTTTATTGAGTGATTGTGGTGTATTTTGTAGATCATCAACAAGGGAATACTTGAGGTGATTGGAGTTGAAATTGGAAAAGGCCTTAATCTTCCTCTTTAATCATTCATTCCACTTTGTTCATATATAATGTCACATATATTCAATTTTAGCTTCATTTTTTAATGGTTTCAAGAACATGTTTTCTCATTACTAGTCATTTGGCTACATGACTAGATCTTTTTCTGTTATTTAAAACTTTGGCTTATGGAATTCCAATGCAATTGTGACTGTATGTTGATTGAGTTAGTTCATGGAACTCTGTTAACTTGCTATTGAAGTTGTTATCATAGTTACCCCTTTAAAAATATTTGTTCTTCAATCTTATCTCTGTTTTCTTCTATATCTGTTCTATTTTATTTTACATGTCCTCTTAGGTACCTGATTAATTTACGAGTGAATAGGTTAATTGGTTCTTGAAATTGTGTTGGATAAAGTAGTCTTTGAATTTTACGAAATCTTGATATTGTAAAATTTCAGTCAACATAATCTTTATGTAAACTTTTATTGTTAAATATTATGATGTGACATTCAAATTGAATATGTAACTCTCCCATCGATCCAAGCAGTCGTTCTATATTTTCACTTGCTGCTATTATTAGGAGGTTAGGATTCATGCAAAGAAATTGCTAATTGTGTTTGCTTGAAGTTTATAAAACAATAGTTTATAAATCTTTCAAGTTATTTTGTTGCTTTTGATTTGTTGTCTACATAAGATATATATTTTAATAAAATGAAGTCTGATTTAAGTTCAAAATGGAGGCTGGATAGCTAGCAATTGAACTCCTATTAAATAGGTGTTTACATATGTATATTTGTCAAGTTGTTATTATCATGAAATTTAGATCAGTGATAAATTGGTCTCATTTACAGATTCAACTCATTATATATTTGCAACTTCTATTGTTCAATTGGTATTTCTCCATTTGATAAATTCACACCAAGGTCAAATACTTCATCCTGACTTGGGATTCTGGATATAAAAATGTGATTTTGGAGTCTTATTCCAAGTCTTCCTTGTACCTTATCAACAATAATGCCCAAAACTTTCACCCTTGTGCTATTGTTGTGGATCATATCTCTTTCTTGTCTTTTAGGTAGATTCTCCTCCTCAGATTTCTCAGTCAATTATTGCAGATGTAGATTGAATAGTAAGACGGCAGATTTGTACCTGAACTTGCTTAGTGTGACAGGTTTTGTAAACATGTCAGCTGGATTTTCACTTATGTGCACCTTTACCACATTTATCTCACTTCTTTCAATGACATCCTCGATGAAATGCAATCTGATGTCTATATGATTAGTTATTTCATGATACATTGATTTTTACGGAAATGAATGACACTTTGACTGTCACAATTTATGCAAACCGACTCTTGTTTAACACCAAGTTTAGTGATCAATCCTCTCAGCCAAATTCATTCTTTCACAGCTTCAGCAAGAGCAACATATTCTGCTTTTGTTGTTGATAATGCCACTATGTGTTGAAGATTAGCTTTCCAACTGATTGTGTTGTTAAACACCGTGAACACATATCATGTAAGAGATCTTATTGTATCTAAATCTCCAACAAAATAAGAGTCTACAAATCCTTGGACTGGTCTTGAAGTTTCTAAGCTTTTGTTGTATTCCAAACACAAGATTTGAGTTCCTTTTAGGTACCTTAGAATCCATTTGACAGCTTGTCAATGACTCATCCTTGGGTTTCCCATAAACCTGCTCGTGACACTTACAACATGTGTAATGTCAAGCCAGACCATAGCATACATGATACTCCCTATGGAATTTGCATATGGTATATTCTTCATATCTTTTGCTTCTAGATTTGTGTTTGGTGACATGGCTGAAGAAAACTTGAAATGATCTGCTAGTGGAGAGCTCACTGCTTTTGATTCACACATATTGAATCTGTTTAGAACCTTTCCTATGTAGCTCTCTTGGGAAATTATCAAATTTCCTTGCTCTCTGATTATGATGATTTCCATTCCTAAGATCCTCTTGGCTTGCCCCAAGTCCTTCATCTCTAATTCTTTCTTCAGTTGACCCTTCATTTTTTCTATTTCTTTCATACTTTTAGATGCTACTAACATGTCATCCACATATAGCAACAAAAAAATGTATGTGGCTAATGATACTTGTTTATAATACACACAACTATCAAAATTGCTTATAGCATACCTTTGACTGAGCATAAATGAATCGAATCTCAAATATCATTGCCTTAGTGATTGCTTTAGCCCATAGAGTGATTTCTTTAGCAATCAAAGTTGATCCTCTTTTCCTTGAGTGCTTAATCCATCTAGTTGTTGCATAAAGATTGTTTCATTCAGATCACCATGAAGAAATGTTGTTTTGATATCCATTTGGTCCAATTCCATGTCAAAGTGTGCTACCATAGCTAGAATTATCTTTATAGATGCATGCTTGACTACAGGAGAAAATATTTCACTGTAGTCTATACATTCCCTTTTAGTGAATCCCTTTGCTAGTAGCCTTGTTTTGAACCTGGGTGGTTCAACTCCTAGAATTCCCTCATTCCTTTTAAAGATCCACTTGCTTCCTACAATTATGGAGTTGGCTAGCTTGGGTATGAGTTCCCTAGTGTTGTTCTTCTCCAATGATTTCAGCTCCTCAATCATAGCTAAAATCCATTTGTGTTTGTCTTGAGATGTGACAGTTTTATTGTAATTCCTGGGATCCTCTTGTATAATCTCTTCAGCAACATGTAATGGATAACTGATCATGTTTGCATGGCCATATCTTTGAGTGAGTTGTTATGTTCTTCTTTCTTTATCCTTGATGAGGTTATAATCATGTGGTTCATGCTCTCGAAACATATCATGTTTTGTTGGGTTTGCATCAATCTTGTCTTGCTGAGCATGTTGTTGTTCTGAAGTCAAGAACGTTCTTGACTTCTGTTGATCTTTCTACTTTTCTGTGGTTGAAGTCAAGAACGTTTTCCGTTTCTGCAACTTTCTCCACCTCAAGATTAAACCTCTCAGTTATGTTTTGTTGAGTCTGTTGTTGTTCCAAGAACATTCTCCGTTTTTTTCATCTTTCTCCACCTCAAGATCAATCCTCTCATCTTCAATTTAATGTGAGCCTTTATTCGCAACATTTTTTACAGACTTGTATAGCTCAACCTCATGAAACTTAACATCCATGTTGATGATACATTTCCTATTTTTAAGACACCATATCTTGTAACCTTTTACACCACTTGGATATCTAACAAAATACCATTTCTTTATTCGAGGGGCTAACTTTCCTTCATTTACATGGTAGTATGCAACACATCGAAATACTTTTAGATGATTGCAGTTTGCAACATGCCTTGTCCACATCTCTTGAGGGGTTTTGAGTTCAATTGCAGTAGAAAGCCTCAAATTTATCAAATAATAAGTTGTATGGACAACTTTTCCCCAAAACTTTGCAGGCATCCCTACATTCGACAAAATGCATCTCATTCTTTCAAGCAAGGTTATATTCATCGTTTTAGCTAGTCCATTTTTTTAGGTGTGCTCCTTACAATCCTATGTCTCTTCACACCATCAGGTTTGCAAAAACTAGTGAATTCTTCACTACAAAATTCAAGACCATTATATGTCCTTAGAGTTTTAGTCCTTTTGTCAGTCCTATTTTCAACCATAGACCTCCAATTTTTAAAGGTTTTAAATGCTTCATCCTTACTTTTCAATAAAAAATCCATACTTTTCTACTAAAATCATCAAGAAATATAATGAAATACTTGTTACCTCCATGTGAAGCAATCATTGCAGGGCCCCATAGATCACTACGAACATATTCCATAATTCCTTTTGAGCAATTTTTCCCTGTATAGAACTTGACCTTATGCATCTTTTCATACACACAATGCTCACAAAATTCAAGATCACTAATCTTGTCCCCACCTAGCATGCCTTGCCTGTCCAGAACTTGCATTCCCTTTAGATTTACATGTCCCAGCCTTTGATGCCACATGATGGCTTTGCTTGATGCTTGTATTGCCACTTATGCCATTCCACTCACTTCTTGACCATTTAGAAGATTGATTTCATCATCCCTTGTTCCCTTCATGATTACCAATGACCCTTTTATGGCTTTTAGAGTGCTTTTATCTGCTTTGTATGAAAAACTAGCTTCTTCCAACATTCCTAGAGAAATTAAATTCCCCTTAAGTTCTGGAACATGCCTAACCTTTGACAAAATCTTCATGGTTCTATCTTCCAGCTTCAACTTGATTGAACCAATTTCAACTACCTTACATGTTGTATTGTTCCTCATAATCACTTTGCCTCCATCAGTTTCTTTGTAGTTAAGAAACTAATCTCTATTTGAGGTCATGTGAAATGAACACCCTAAGTCAAGCACCTAGTCATCATCCATTATTTAAGTTGAATTTTTCATAAGAACTTCTGCGCTTTCATATCCTTCAAAAGCTATAGATGTATTTCCATAATCATCATCACTATTTGATCCTTTCTTACCTTTCCAACCTGGGAAATCTTTCTTAAAATGCCTCTCTTTCTTGCATATGAAACATCTCATTTTAGACTTGTCCTTTTCTTTATTCTTGAACTTATTCTTCTGTTTTTGATTCTTCTTCCTTGCCTTAGCCTTGATAAACAATCCCTCACAACGATTGCTTTCTTCTTTCGCATATGATTTCTTTTTCAAGTCTTTGGAGATTAGTGCAGCTTGTACTTCTAATGACAAAGAATCTCTACCATAAAGAAGTGTATCACACAAATTTTCAAGAGAGATTGGTAATGAATTTATCAACAACAGGGTTTGATCCTCATCATCCAATTTTACATCAATATTTTCAAGATCTAACACAATCTTATTAAACTCATCCATATGATTTTCAATTGACCTCTCAGGTTGCATCTTGGAAGAATATAATTTTTGATTTTAGTACAAACGATTCGCTAATGATTTTGTCATGTATAAAGATTCTAATTTGAGCCAAATACCTGCTGCAGATGCCTCCTTTGACAATTCCCTTATAACATTGTCTCCAAGACTCAAGATTAAAACACTATGAGCCTTGTCCATGATATCCTTCTTCTCATTTTCTGGTAGTGTGGATGCCATGTTTTTCTCTCCTTCCAGTGCTTCTACCAAACCATGATGAACCAACAACACTTTCATCTTGAGACGCCAAAACCCAAAATCATTTTTTCCATCGAATTTTTCAAGTACATACATTGTTGATGCCATCATTCCTTTGAATCGAATACTCTCGTGCTCTTGATATCAGTTGTTGTGAAAATCGGAGAACAATGAGTAATTAAACCAATATCGTTTTTGGTTTTGTCCAGAAAAATGTAGAATGATTGAAACAAAAAACGGAAATTGATCAGTAGAATGTCCATAGCGTTCACTGTTTTCTGGCTGAAATGGAGAATGATCAGTTTTAAGCAGAATTTAGAACTTGTAATGCTAAAACGAACACACACACTTGTTAACCCCATGCATAGATTAACTCTTACGTTTGAGGGATTGGATCCGACTTGAATTATCACTAATAATGAGATGAAAACGTTTACAATGTTATTAAACCAAGATCGTTCTTGGTTTTGTCCAGAAAAATGTAGAATGATTGAAACAAAAAACGGAAATTGATCAGTAGAATGTCCATAGCGCTCTCTGTTTTCTGACTGAAATGGAGAATGATTAGTTTTAAGCAGAATTTAGAACTTGTAATGCTAAAACGAACACACACACTTGTTAACCCTGTGCATAGATTAACTCCTACGTCTGAGGAATTGAATCTGACTTAAATTATCAGTAATAATGAGATGAAAACGTTTACAATGATAGAGTTTCTATGTTGTCAGATTTTTTGCTACTTGTAAAATATGCAATTTGCTCTCTATATGCACTTTATTCTCCCTGATTTGTAAGCCTTGCTTTTATATGCAATTAGTTTACAGTTTTGGAGTAACAAACTAACTAACTAACTAAAAGTAGTTACAAATAGTTTCAATAACTAATTTAACTACCTAATACAGTTTAGTTTTTTAATTGAGTATCACTTTTAACATTGAAAAATTATGTATTTAATTAGTGTATCACACTATAATCTTTAAAGAAAAAAGTTTTTAGAACAACTATTTTGACTAAAATTTTACAATTTTAGGGATGTATTTGTCAATTCATAAAATTTAAAGACTATCTTAATCAACACGTTCAATTTTAAGGATGGATTTTTCTATTCACTTGTTTCCTTTAGAAACTCTCCACTCAATACTCAAGTTTAACAATGTATCTATGCATTAAACAATAATATCTATTAATAAACGGTGTGTTCGATTTTACAATTATAAAAATTAATTAATTATATAAAATTGATTTTAATTATAAATAAATTAAATATAAAAATGATTTGTGTTTGATTTTAGAATTATAAAAATTAATTAATTATATAAAATTGATTTTGATTATAAATAAATTTAAAATAAAAATAATTTATATTTAAATACATTCATTTAAAAATAAATTGAATAATAAATTTAAGAATAAAAATTAATTTTAGTGGCAAAAACTATAAATCCTATCTTAATTTAATACAAAAGTATAATCAATTATATTTGAAAACAACTGTAAAATCAGTCTCGACAAAAGTGGAACCAACATGCATGGTTTTAGAAAAGTGCCAAAATAAAAGTTAAGGAGAGCATCTACTTCCCACGTTCATTTTCAACATTCAAATTTTACATTCTCAAATTGTAGATTAATTTTCAAAGATGTACTGATTTAATATAACAGATTTTAGGGCCGTGGCAATGGAATACTAAACTAATTGGTATTTTTAAAATTTAATACCTCCATTTAATTTAAAAAAAATTTGAGGTCTTAATTATCGACATTAATAATTTTAATGACTAAAATATTCTTTTACTCGTTTTCTTAAATAATTATTGTTTTTCTCTATTTTATACCTTTTATAAAAATTAATATTTTTTAACATCACTTTTGAAAAAGTATACTTTATCACACTCCCGCAATTAAACACTGAAATATCTCATTTATACACATAAATTGTAAGTCCCAATGCATATCCATAACTTCAATAAAGAAAAATGACATCCTAATTCCATCAAATATGTAAGTTAATTTTAGTTGTTTGTCATAGAGTTAAAAACTTGATTTATGAACCATTTTCATCAATGAATAATGAAATGACTTGTTGCTCAAACCTTTGATTCCCTGACACTGTATTCGACCACATGCCTACACGTGATTTGAATATTCCAACTTCAATCTTCTAGATGTTAGACTTTATTGGTCGCGTCTAAGAAAACAACAACAACAAAAAATGTAGATATATTATTAAATTAAATATTTAAATTGATAGCACTAGCAATGTCATCTTCCATTGATTCTTCGCCCATCATTTTCCAAAATGACAACTAGCCAACTCCATCATAGATTTATTTTGTTAATAACGACTTGGAAGCATTTTAAGTAGTATACAACTTATTTGGTTTTTTATATTGGTTACTCGTTATTACAATAAAATAAAATTAGTTATTACAATAAAATAAAATTAGTTTATAAGATAATGAATTTTGTTATTATAAACTATTTTCTTATCAATCTTCAGTTTCAGATTATTTATGATGAAAAAATTCAACATAGATTTTGAATGTTTTGTGAACGCTTGAAATTAATAAATTTAGTAGATGGATAATTTGATAAATATTAAAAAATAATAATTTGACGAGTGTTAAGAAATATGATAGAATTAAACAAGGAAAATAAAAATTGCAAAAACATTTATTGTTGAAATTGACATAGTGAAAAAATATTGATTATAATGAGAATATTATATACTTTTATATAATAACTCCAATTAAAATAACAAATCTTGACCAACTTTAAATTAATACCGATCAACTTGTGACCAGCTCCAATAGATAGACTCTACTCTACTCTAATATCATTTTTATTTTTTATATTGAGTATAATAAACCTCTACGAAATTGACTTTTTAAAGTTTTTATAAACTTGTTTTCATAACTTATCTTTATTCGATGCTTGAATTGAGGTTTTACCAATAAAATTAGAATTGAGTTTTTTCCAATAAAACTAAACAAACATTCAGAAAATCATAGATAATAGTTATATTTTAATTCCATATAACAAATGACATTGATCAGTCTGATTTCATATAAGCTCAAATGCTTTCTAAATACTAGCAACTTTTAAAAATTAAAAGTCATAAGCTAACAATTATTTAAATAAATAAACTTACTAACATAATATATAAGAACATCATGATAGAGATAGAATATCATTAATTCAGTGACATCCCTATCTTCCTCCATGCTTCCTCCACATCTTCGTTCAACATTATCTTAGCAGCCAAGCAAATCATATAATTAGATATTTAATAGTGACATTTCAAACCACAATTCAAGTGGGAAATAAAAAATTACTATACTAAATTATTTAACAAATTAGATGACATTGATGTTTTGCTTTCACATATCTAATTTAACATCAAATGCTTAATAAGTAAACATTGAACACAAAATAATTAAAATAATTTTTTTGACTTACTCACTAAAATTGGAAGAAGAACAAATAGTGGTTCACATGTGCACAAACTTTCAAATGGTCCCAAATGAGGACTTGGATTGCTTTCACACTGTTTGACCCATTAAGTGATCTTGACGGTAGATTAACATTGAAAAATTAACATGTTTTTGAACTATTAAAAATAAATTACAAATACTTGAATGACATATCATCTATGTATCAAAACTTTTAATTTAATCAACTTCAATAAATATATCGTAATACGGATAAATTAAAAGAAAAAATTATTGATAAAAAATGCGCAGAGCTTGTTTTTGATTGTATGGTATGACTTGTATTCCATATATTACATCATATTGTAAAAATAGAAAATCCAAATCCCCTATAAACAATAAATAAACATTGAACAGAACTACATAATCATTATTCACAAACTATAATCATGTTCCTCAAACTTGTGTTATTGTGTTTTCTGGTTACAGTTGTAGCCATTGAAGACACCAATTTCATCTATAATGGATTCCAATCATCTCATTTATATCTTGATGGTATTGCTGAGTTAACCCCCAATGGCTTACTTAGACTTACCAATGACACAAAACAACAAAAGGGTCATGCTTTTTATCCAAATCCTATACTTTTCAAGAACATCAATGGAAGTGTGTTTTCTTTCTCAACAACTTTTGTATTTGCAATTAGACCTCAGTATGCAACTCTTAGTGGCCATGGAATTGTTTTTGTTGTTTCTCCAACAAAAGGGTTGCCATATTCACTTCCAAGTCAGTACCTTGGTCTCTTGAATGATACAAACAATGGAAACAGTAGCAACCATGTTTTTGGAGTTGAGTTTGATACTATTATGAGTAGTGAGTTTGGTGATATCAATGATAACCATGTTGGAATTGATATCAATGATTTGAAGTCGGCTAATTCGACATTTGCAGGATACTATAACAGTGATGGAAAGTTCAAGAATTTGACACTTTTCAGTGGTTCTCCTATGCAGGTTTGGATTGAATATGATGGTGAAAAGAAGAAGATTGATGTTACTTTAGCTCCTATTAAGGTTGATAAACCAATACAACCTTTGTTATCATTGAAGAAAGATCTTTCTCCAATTTTGAATAGTTCTATGTATGTTGGATTTTCATCAGCTACTGGTTCAGTTTATACTTCTCATTATGTTCTTGGTTGGAGTTTTAAGGTTAATGGTGAAGCTCAAAAGCTTTTAATTTCGGAACTCCCTAATCTACCAAGATTTGGTGAGAAAAAAGAGAAAAAAATTTTAACTGTTGGGTTGCCTTTGATTTTGCTAAGTTTGGTTTTCATGATAACTTTAGGGGTTATTTATTTGATCAAAAGGAAGAAGATGTTTGCTGAGATTCTTGAAGATTGGGAACATGAGTATGGCCCACATAGATTTAAGTTCAAAGATCTTTACTTTGCCACAAAGGGTTTTAGGGAAAGGGAGCTTTTAGGAACCGGTGGATTTGGTAGGGTCTACAAAGGTGTCATGCCAGGTTCCAAAATTGAGGTAGCAGTGAAGAGAGTTTCTCATGAATCAAGACAAGGGATGAGGGAATTCGTGTCAGAAATCGTTAGCATCGGCCGTCTTCGACACAGGAATCTTGTTCCGCTTCTAGGCTATTGCAGGCGAAAAGGCGAGTTACTTCTGGTTTATGACTACATGTCGAATGGAAGCTTAGACAAATATTTATACAACCAACCAAAGGTGAGCTTAAATTGGAGTCAAAGATTTCAAATCATTAAAGGGGTTGCTTCGGGTTTGTTTTATCTTCATGAACAATGGGAGCAAGTTGTGATTCATAGAGACATAAAAGCTAGCAATGTTTTAATAGATGGTGAATTGAATGGTAGGTTAGGTGACTTTGGTCTTGCAAGATTATATGATCATGGAACTGATCCTCACACAACTCATTTGGTTGGAACTGTTGGTTATTTAGCTCCTGAACATACAAGAACAGGTAAAGCTACTAAATTTTCTGATGTGTTTGCTTTTGGTGCATTTCTTCTTGAAGTTGTTTGTGGTAAGAGGCCAATAGAACATGTTGGTGAAAATGAGAGTGAAATTCTAGTTGATTATGTGTTTGAATGTTGGAAAAGAGGTGTGATTATTGAGGCAAAGGATGTAAATTTATGCACAGATTATAGTATTCAAGAAGTGGAATTGGTGTTGAAACTTGGTTTATTGTGTTCACATTCAGAACCTTTGGTTAGACCAAATATGAGGCAAGTTGTGCAGTATTTAGAGATGGATATAGCTTTGCCTGATTTGTCTTTGCTTAGTTTATCTTCTTCTGGTTTAACTTTTGGGTACCGTGAATTTTTTGAAGATTTTCCATTGTCATATCCATCTGATATGGATAAGACATTCTCACATACTTCGGTGTCTATTACTGAATCACTTCTCTCTGGTGGTCGTTGATTTTAAGAGGTTCATGAAATATATGGCTACTTAATTGGTTTGTTTTGATTTTGGCATGTGTTAGATTTGTAAGCTTTTTTTCATTAAACTATTTTGATCTCATTTTGTAATTATTTTACTGTGTCTGAGTTTGTATTTCTTGAGTTGATGAAAGATAATACACTTATTATGCAGCAATATCACACAAATTTAATGAGTAAACAGTTGAATAAGAGGATATCATTCAACAATCAACCACAAAAATAAAAGGGCTCAACTTTTCTCACTCAAAAATCACACCTCTTTTCAAAAGTATATTTCAAAACATAAACACAAGTTTCTCCGTTTGAAAGTAAACTTCCAAACACATGTAACATCAAAGTTAGCCCCTAAAATAAGCTGCAAATGCAATAAGAAATACCAATTAACTTCAGAAATTTGATTTGTGGTACATCCAAAAAATGGTTGGGATTACAAAAATGAATGACCACTTACTGTCTAAAGTGACTGATAAAATAAGATTAGCATCCCTTCAAATTTTAGAAGACTATACTAAAATTTTCAAGGCCTATAAAGCAATTTTCAACTGAAACTTTTGAATTAATAACGAAATTCACAATAATAAACCTAATCCATTGATTAAAGTACTAATATATCCAACAATGGATATTGCTACTTCTCCCATAATGAATCCATCTAATCGTCACCTAAGTTGCCACTTTTCATGTCATCATATGTCTTAGAAATGTTATGTACATGACAATGGAAACCATAGTATATGCCACAGCATAAAATTTTAACTACAAGCAACACCATGAACTAATTTTGCACAAAATTAGTCCTTTTTTGTGTCATTTTATCACTAGTCCAACCTGAACCTACTACAAGCAGCAGAAGATGGATCAATTTACAGAAGCCTGCTGATACGAGCATCGATAACCGGACAAACATTTGCTTCTGTATTTCCGAGAAAATCGTCCAGAGACATCCTGCGGTTTTTCCATAAAGAGTCAGACAAGCTCTTCATCTTTTCTCCTTCACTTTTTCTATTTTCTTGGACATTAAGTATTTCTGCATATCCACCTAAAATATTGAACAACTAGTCAATATCAATATATATAATAAGGACTTGCTAGGATTATGTTATCAGCATCTATGGAATGAGCCTTAAAATTGAACAACTTGGTATTATTATAATCGCTGTCATGGGCGGCGTCATACTATACCAACGAATACACCTCAGCATTTCTTCTATACCACACATAATAAGATATGTATCTATCTATAGTGGCTATAATTGTTACCAGTTTATGAACTCAACAATCATGATAAGAGAAATTCTACTAGATATAACAAATCGTCATTTAATTCGTACGTTCATTAATGACATGCATAACTATCACTCGTTGATAACACAGGCAACCAATCATAGATTATTAATTGAGGATCAAATAGTTCATCATACCGCTTGCAAGAGCCACTATATCGCTTCTCTTTAGAGTCTTCGCCGACGGTGCAGCACCTACAAAAATAAGTTAGGTTTCACTATTAATCCATTACATAGTTTTCAATTCTGAATTAAATAAATGCTAGAGAAAAAGTCGAGATAGCTCTCATTGGAGAAAAAATGGTAAGCTCATCTTAGGTGGCTTGGACATGTGTGAAGAAGACTCATAATAACACGCATAAAGGGGAGCATGAACATGGTTGTGCAATGAATCACAACAGTAGGGTATAATAACACTTTGCAAACTGATATCTGTAAGCGGCCACCAGCCAGAACGCACTGCTATATAACACAATTGATAACCCTGATTCATTGTGTACATATATTATAGATGATATAGACAATACATGGACATAAGGGAACCAATCGGCACAATAATATTTACCTTCAGACTCAGTTTCCTTTGGTGGAAACTTCAAAATCCCTGACACTTTTCTGTAGAGACCCTGTCAATGATTTTTCTGTTATTAATACTATTTGGAAGAAGCACGGCAATGCTAAAAAAATAGTGAGACATGTTATCTATCAGTTTTAATGTTACATGTGTTAGTTAAATATCTATATGAAAATTGGTAGTTTTAATGATTGTTTTTAAGCTATTTCAAACTTTTGTCTATGAACAGTATCACTTGCATGTCATACAAGACAAAGCCAGGTCAGTCAACAACTCTGCATAATTGAGTGAAGCTGGAACAAATAATTTTGTTTTCATAGCATCGGAGCTTTCGAATAACAAATAAACTGGATTCAACTTTAGATGCATCTTACTTATTACTAATCAATCACTGTTCTTTCATATTTTTTGAAGAAAGCAAATTATAAAATAAAATGGGGCTTCACTATCACTTGAAGTTTGTGACAATTCTATTAGTTAATTAAAAACTCAACATTCAGAGAGTTCTAACCTCTTGAACCAAAAGAGAACTTGATTGCTGGTCAATTGCTTTACGCCTATACATAAGAGCTATACATGTTAAGACAGCACCCACCTTGGCATGTTTTTCGCCTTCAACAAATAGAGAACCACAAGATATTAGGTACAATATGCCATGACCATCCTCAGTGATAATGCAATATGAATTTTTAAATTGAGTTTATGTAACAGATCAAAAGAATAAACAAGTCACCATAGATCTGCTCTGCCATATTTAACGCCTTTGTCAAATGCTCCTCTGCATTACGGAAGTTACTAAAACAAAACACAAGTTATTAGTGATATATATTACATTGACGACATACAAAAACTAAAAAAGGAATATTGTAGCGTTGATAAGGAAATCCATATAAAAAAAAACCATTAAGCCTACCCCAAATGTGATTCAAGCTGTCCTAGAGCACACGTGGCTCCCATCATTAAACCCTCCATGTTCATGTTACCACCTGCTAAGTATACATTGCCACTCTCTTTAAGTTCATTGGCTCCATCTATGACATTCTGGTAAATCTCTTTTGCCATAGAGTAGTTCTGCCTTGTTTGTTGGAATTCCGCATACGATAGAGCAGCAGTGCCTACATACCCAAACATCAATCCAATGTCGAAGAACGATGCTAAAGTAAAGTAACATATAGAAAGATATATACCATCGCATAGCTTTGTGCGGAGAGATTTGTCAAAGAAGGATTCAGCTGCAAAAAGAACATAATAAGCACACTCATCGCGAATCAGAGCAACAAAATTGAACAAATAGACCATTAGCATTTAGCACTCTACCCGACTTAATATCACCCTTTACAAGTTCAACCAGTCCTTTAAGTGCTCTAGCACGAACATTTAGAGCCTCAAAATCTTCTGTTTTCTCATTCTCCACAAGTTCTATGCACTTATCAGCCACCTCAGATGCCATATCATCCTGTATACAAAAAAAATTCCAAATAAACAGAACGGCTCTGTAAACAAGCAGGCAAATAATTTACATTGAATAGCAGATAGCAACCTGTTCCAACTCTAGATGAAGCCCAGCCTGAGCTTCAAAGGCAGCAACTACAACAAGAAACGAAGACACCATTTGAAAATTCGCATTTAAAACAAAAAATAAAAACCCTATCAAATGCAGTATCCAACAAAAGAGGTTTAAAAGAATTTACCTCTAATACCCAAGTAAGAATTACTCAATTCTTGAACACCATTGAGCTCCTCAATTGCATCCACATAATCTCCTCTAAGAAAAGTAAAAGAAAATTACAGCTCTAATGAGTTTAAACAACCAACCACAAAATGTAGCTCCAAAAATGAGCATTAAGAGGCGGAGGCAGTTTACTTACTGAAAACATTTCTCATTTTCATTTCCTAAAATTAATGTTAATTTTACTTGTTAATAAGGAGGCAAGTGACTTTTGAAGTGAACAAATGTCTACATTTCTAGAAATAATGAAAATGTCAAAAAAATTGTTTCCATTATTTCCAGAAATGCATCTTCATTAACTAAAATTTCATCTATCTTCATGACAATGGTTCACTTCAAGAGTCTTGTATTAAGATACAATTAACACACATAATAGAAAATGAAAATACAAATATTTTTCACAAAGTAAAAACCAAATAGAACTAAAATGATCACAAAGAACGAACCTTTCACAAAACAATGTAGACATAGCAAGCAAAGCAATTCCTTTAGAATTCTCATGTTTTGGGTCATTTCCTTCAGTTAACTCAGTTGTAAGACAGTGCTTCAACACCAAATAACCCATACCATACGAACCAACTATTCATACAAAAATCAAACAAACCAAAAAAGATGTTAACTTTGAACAAAACACACAAATGGGTCATCAAAAAAACAAAAAACAAAAATTGAATCTCTCTGTCATGTCATATACCTGATTTTTCAGACCTTGCTTGTCGCAAAGCGTATTCGCTGAATCGAACAACATCATCGATAGCTAAGCTTTTGTCCAACGCCAAACCAGTGTTGAATGATCTGAATGAAATGGGGGAGGGTTTTGATGAGAGAAAAACAAGAGCTCTTGAAGAGAATCTTGATGATAATTTTGATGCTATGCGAAACATGGTTGGTTGAAGAATGTGTTTGTTGGTTGATGAAAATGAAATGAAATTTTAGAAGTGTGTTTGTTAATTGTTAAGAGTGGAATCAAAACTTAGCACGATTTTGTTGCCCTAGTACAAGAAGGATTCAAAACAAGTTTGTTAACTTCATTAACTTCAATCTTTTGTGGCATATTCTATTAAGGACCAATTCATTTTTGTTTTATTTTATTGTAAAACATATTTATTTATTTCAAAACATATTTTTATATCACAATCTTGAAAAATGAAGACAGCTAATTATTTTTTAAAACAAATATACTATTAGAAACTCAGTTTTTTTTTTTAAAATATATTTAAATTGTGAATAACATTATTTGCTTTTTACAAGATTGCATTAACAACTAAGAGTAGATAAAGATAAGTATTTGTTAATATTAAATTATTAAATAATTATAATAAGGAAATTTTGATATTTATGCACATTAAATATTAAATGGTTCATTAATTATGTGCTGATATATTTTAGACAATCCAAATTTTTGAATTATAGGAAGTAGTTTTTTAGTCCTTTTAACTTTTTTAAAACCACAAATTATAGTTTTATTTTTTAAACTCGAATTTTAACTTTCTCTTTTTAATTTCAAATTTTATGTATTTTTCTTTTTTTGTTGCTTTATTGCAAATGTCGAAATTATGAAGAACTTTGGTGAGTGAACTACTAATTTTAATTGGGATGAATTCATTTATATTTAAATTGATAATCATACTTGCATTTATTTGATGAAATAAAATGTAAAATACAAATTTAAAATAAGATGTAAAAATTTATTTAATATTTTTTATTTTAAAAAAATATTAATATTGAATTATATTGTAGCGTAATCTAAATTTATTTGTTTTATTAGTATGATATTTTAATTGTGAGCATGAGAAGTTGTTGTCAAAAAAATTATTGAACATATTTCATCAAGAGTTTGTAAAAAAAAACATATATAATAGTTTTTAATAATTGGAAGTAACTTTTTAAATAATTTTTCATATATTCGTATTTTATGATTATTTTTAATAAATTTGTGTATTTTCTGTCAAATAGAATATATATTTATATTTTATAAAACGTTTCTAAAGAAATTGATTGACATAAATTGAAAGTAACTATAAATAGATTGACATTAATGAGTAATTGAATTTTTAACGTATAAACTTATTACTCACCATAACCATAAGTGGAATAATATAAATGTTCATAAAAGGAGAAAGAGGATTAGATAAATAATATTTGTATGTGATTAAGTGATTTTTTTTTATCGAATTTAATAACTAATAATATAAATTATTAACATTGGTAAATCACTAATAATATTATAAAATAATTTATAAAA
>JBBPBS010001171.1:3846537-3929598 GCA_037974835.1 Cicer judaicum | reverse complement strand
ATATATATATATATATATATTACTTTTGTTATTTCAACAAAAATTGAAATAATTATTTTTTACAAAAAACTAACCTTTTAAAAATTGACATTTCGAACTTGAATTTTCTAAAAAAATTTCGTAATTTAAAATTTCTATTTATCTATTTTTATGAATTATATTAGTTATATATATATTATTTTTGTTATTTCAATAAAAATTAAAATATTTTTTTAAAGAAAAAATTATTTGATAAATACCAATTAAATTTAAATTTACTAAAAAAATTTCATAATTTAAATTTCTATTTATTTATTTTTTATGTAATTTTATGAATTATAATAATTAATTATATATATAAATTCACTTAAAATTACAAAAATTTAAAAAGGGGTAATTAGATATTATATTTTGAGAAAGAGCGCCGTTAAAAATAACGCTCTTGTTGGAGTACATAAAAAGTACTTCAAGGTTTACGTGTGAACTATTACCCTCCTTGCAACACACCAGAGCAAGTAATTGGTTTAACTCCACACTCTGATGCAAGCACCATTACTATAGTTATGCAAGATGATGACGTAACTGGGTTAGAAATTCGATACAAAGAAAGTTGGGTTCCTGTTACTCCAATACCTGGTGCTCTAGTGGTTAATGTTGGAGATACAGTAGAGGTACCAACTATTTATTTATTTATAAATAAAATGATATATTTATCACTCGAAAATGATATACAACTATGAAATCTTATATTCAAAAACTCAGAAAATGATGTACTAAATCATTGCAAATAATAATTAAACGGTAGTAATGAGTGTTGAACTTAATAATTACGTTATACTATCGAATTACGTTTAATTATTAAAATTGAACAATTTTTTTTAAATTGATTGAAATAATATTTGAAACTGACAAAAATAATATGATTGAATTTTTATAATAAAAAAATGTCGGGGATAGATTTTACTTCGAATCCAACATTGATTATTAATTTAATCTTAGTTACTAAATTTCTTTATTAAACTATTATCGATTTCTCTTTATTATTTTTGTTTTAATGCCTTAGTGAGAGAATCTTTAATTCTAAAATAATATGTAGTTTTTTATTGGATTTAAGATTAAAATATAAGACATTTTAATAATATTAGATATTTTATAAATTGAAATATGACTAAAATATGAATACTTGAACCATTTACTTATTGAATACAAAAGAGAATACTTGATTTACAAGATTTTCAATTTTCATTTTCTTACTCTATACCTATGTGGTTGCAGGGATATTTAACAACTAGAGAAAATATATTTTCAAAAATAATTAAAGCAACGCTAGCTTCCAACTTTTTAGGAATTTTGTAAAATTTAATCTATTTCTAAAATACATTTTCAATAAATTTCATTTTAAATTATGATTGAAAATAGAAATCGGAAACAAGTAAATAGGCATGAATGTAATGAATTCCAAGTTAGATTAGATAAGATATTAAAATATGTTTATAACTAATAACTAGTCTTAAACTTTAAGAGTGAGAATATGTTTAGGTAGAAGAATCATTTCATATTTTAATTATGTGTTTGTGGTTGTTCAATCATGGCAGATATTGAGTAATGGGAAATACAAGAGTGTGGAACACAGCAATGACAAATAAGAACAAGAAAAGGACTTCTTTTGTATCATTTTTGTTCCCACGAGATGATGCTGAAGTTGGGCCTTTTGATCACATGATAGATGCTCAAAATCCTAAGATGTACAAGAATGTCACTTATGGAGAGTATTTGAGGCACACCCTTAATAGGAAATTGGAGGGAAAAACACAGACAGATGCTGCAAAGATTAAGGATTAGAGGAATAACGAATTTTAGAAAAGATAAAAAAAAGTTGTTCTCCATTATGTTACTTTTTTCATGATGCCAACTGTGCTTATTAATCGATATCGTATACATAAGTATAATTGGTGATGAGTCTTACTTTGTACTATACTAGTTCTTGTCACTGAAATTTAGATTTCATTCTCAAACAATTCCATTAAACTCTTAATTTCAAAAACGTGAAAACTGTTGGGTTCAAATTGTGAGTGATTGAGTTTTATATTGATTAAAAATATAATAGTAATTGTTTTAATACTTAAATTATTATTATTATTATTATTTATCTCAAATACCTATTTTCTAAGCAAATTTCACATTTTAAGGAACCTATTTCGATATACTAAAGTGGTAGAAATTAATGTGAAAGGTAATTTATAAATAATATATGCGCTCTTAAACTTATTGGACTACTTTTTATTAAGGAAGAAATTGTGAGACTTTGTACATCACTGTTAAATAATATGCATAATATTACAAAATATTTTAAATTTTTTTTATAAAATTATATGATTAATCGCGCAACTCACGGATCTTAATCTAGTTTGATATTTAAACCTTACACAATTAATTATTGAAAGACATTTAAACCAACTTTTGTACTTCAAACGAACTAAAAGTTAATTTTCTTATTTATTGCAATGGACTATTTGCAAATTTAAGATAAAAAACTATTATGAAGAATTTATATACGATGAAGGATTGATTTCTCTCCTTTGCAAAACACAACAATGGTGTTTTTAAGTTATATATACACTCCGATCCGATTGTTATAAAAAAAACTGTTTTATTATATATAAAAGTTAAATATTTTTAAAACATTTAACTTAATATTATTATTTTTAATATATTTTTATCGAATTCAAAAATATTATGTGGTAAGTTGGATGTTTGATATTAAAAATTGACAATGTAGTTCAACTTATATTTTACATGAAAATTTTAAAAATTAATTGTATTTAAGTAACTTTTTCAATAACCATAATACACAACCTCACACGACTTCGATACTATATTGATTCATGAAGATACTAGGGATCATAATATTATATTAACAACAACTATATACAAATTAAATATCATACTTTTTATGTAAAATTTTAAAATATCGAATGATGTATCATTATTTCATCTATATAATGTCCAAAATCTACTTTTTCATGTGATGTGACATTTTCGGTCATAATATATATATTAGCTGCCAACAAAATATGTTTGCAAATTGTAATATATTACATTCTTAAAATGAGCCGACTTTGTTCATATTCCAGCTTACCTAACCAATTTAAGTTGATTTCATTTGGAGCTTCCAAAGCATAGGTTCAATAGATCCAAGCAATTAACGTAGATAAAAGTAGTTGAAATGATTTCCATTTGGATTGACTAGGCAGAGGAATATATATTTCTTGAGAAGCTCAAGATTCCTTTTTCCACTAACAAAAAAAAAGTTGCATATAGTGACCCTTTAAAAGTTATCCAATTAATCTCAAAGCCAAAAATCAATACCAAGCAAAATAAAGATGAGTGTCAACATAGATGATGAAGCACCTACTTTTGCTCCATCTTTACTAGTACCAAATGTTCAAGAAATGGTGAAGAATAATTATTTACATGTTCCTAAAAGATACACGAGGAACCAAGAAGAAATGGAGAAAGTAAATTACATGCCTCACCTTTCATGTGAGATACCTATAATTGATTTAGCACTGATTTCAAATGGTAACATGGAGGAGTTACTCAAACTTGACATAGCATGCAAGGAGTGGGGTTTCTTTCAGGTAAATTCATGAACTACAAAATTGTGAATTACATTAAAAAATGTACAAACAGAAACTTGTGAAGGAAGCATTGTACTTCTACCACTACATCATAGATCATAACAAAGATGGTTAAATATATTTTTTATCCTACAAATATTTCACTTATTACTTTAATGTTTATAACTTTTTTTATCTCTGCAAATATATTTTTTATTTGTTTTATTTTTGGTATTTGTTTAATATGTTTTATATTATGTGAAATGTTTCTGGTTGTAGTTGGTCCTATAATATTTTTCAAGTTGGAATTATTTCATGTAATATGTACGTCATATTTATTTTGGTTCTGTTGTACCCATTTTGGAAGCATTAAAAATAAATGTTCTGCATATTAAGCAATCAATTTGAACTTAACTTATTAATTTTAAGGACAAATAACAACAATAACCAAAAGTAAAAATAAAAAATAATCATTTTTTTTTATAAATTTTCTTCATTAAATAATATGTACAATGATCAAATCAAAGTAATGAATTGGTGAGAAGTATGGTAGAGCTCTAGAAAAAATTAAAATAAGAGAAAGATGAAATTTAAAATTGAATGAAATGAATTGGTGAGGAATATGCTAGACTTCTACAAATAAAAAAAAATAATATAAGAAAAAAATGAACTTTAGAATTAAATGAATGATTTTTTTTTTACTATTTAGTGATCATAACTAGAGTTGTTAATAAAATTTAGTGATCATAACTAGAGTTGTTAATAAAATCTTAAACTCTAAAGTCCTTTAATTTTTTTTACTAAACCTTTAATAGTAGAGTCCCTATTAAAATAATTTTTTTAAAACCTCGATCAATTATTTTAATATTTTTTATGAATTTAAGATCCATGGAGTTTATAGGTCTAATATTATGAAATTTTTTTCTTAAAAAGTTTTCGAAATTTATTTTTCTCAGAAAATTATCAAAAAAAATTCAAAAACATTTTTTTTTCTCAGAAAAAATTTAAATTATTTTTTCCTCAAATTAAAAAAAATTTGAGAAAAAAATTGTAAATTATTTTTATCAAAAAATAAATAAAAATTAAATTTTTTTTTTGAAAGAGTGGTCATAAGCCTATTAAACCTACAAAATTTTAAGAGTTTGTTAGTATTGAAGTATTTCTTTTTTGAGCCTTTTAATTATGAATTTTTTTGAACTAAAACCAATAATCGGTGGATTTGTCAAATTAAGAGCTCTAAATATAACTAAACTATCAAACTTTAATTAATTTGTAACTAATAATAACCAATTTATAATTGCATGCAACAAACTCCAACTACATGTAATAAATGTCAATTATATCTAAGAAGCATTTACATCTTTGTAAAAGTAAATTAGAGTTTTATTTGGTTTTTCATAGAATGTTGCTTGAGATTTGAAATACCTTTGTAGATAGTGAATCATGGTGTGGAAAGAGAAGTTATGCAGAGAATGATGGAAGTAGCAGATGATTTTTTCAAACTTCCAATAGAAGAGAAGGATAAGTATGCTATGCCCTCAAATGATATACAAGGCTATGGTCATGCTTATGTAGTTTCTGAGGAGCAGACACTTGATTGGTCTGATGCACTCATGTTAATCATTTATCCTGTCCGCTACAGAAAGCTTCAGTTTTGGCCGAAATTCCCAGAGGGATTCAAGTACGTATTTTTTATAATTTAAAATTAGACCTAAATATGATTCTGTTCTATCTAAATATAGATATTTTTTTATATTAATATAATAAATATGTTAACTAATATAATAGTGTGTTGTATGTTGTTGTAATTTTGGTAGTGTATTTTATGAGTAAAATTAAATTATTTTTATGAGTAGAGTTATTGTTGTCGAAATTTATGATTGAGTCTAACATGAAGGTGACAAACTATTTCTATATATTTTCTTATTACATGAATTAATCTAACCGAATGATATCCATCATATAGATTGGTACGTGTAGATCTTCAGTGCATCATATAGATTGATGTATGTATATAGATTAAAATTTATTTTATCAAATTTTTTAATTATTAAAATTGCTTTTTTTTTTTATCAAACCCATTTTTTAAGATTAGAATATGGTCTCCATAATCTTTAAGACGACCTTCGACCAAATGCATCAATTTTTATTGACCGAATTATAATTCAGATGTCTATTATAAAATAAATCAGATGAAATAATTTATAAAAAAAATTACAAAAAGAACTACTATAATTATAAAATAAAATAAATTTCTAACCTAAATTCCAACTATGTGAGCTGTGAGTTTTATCTAGAGATATAAAAATGAAATGATCATATGATCATAATAATTTAACCAAAACTAATTAAATTACTATGATATTTTTTATGTGATTGAATCCAAGTTGAACTAAACCAATAAATCAAATATTTCTTGATTTGAAATATAATTTCACATAATTTTAAAATAGATTGTCTAATACTCAAATCAAACCAAACTATTATATTTTATCAACACTGTGTCAATATTGGTATTTTTAACAATGTGTTGTGTTTAAATGTATTTATTGTTTTTGTCCTTGTAGTTATGAAAGTTGTATTAATAGTGTAAAAATTTGGATTTAATTTATATGCATCCATGATGTAAAAATATTTTACACCATAAATTAATCATAGCCGTCAGATTAATAAATCAGTTCCACTTTTATTATAATTACTTTAAATTCACACTTATGAATATTTGGGATGTCCTGCCATTGTAAAACTTTTTACACTAACAAAACATAATAATGAAACTCTAAAAATTTTAGTGTTTGAAAAAAAAAATAGATTTTTAAAAACTAATTTTTAATTATTAAAAATATCAACCAAAATATAATCTACTATCTCTCTGTAATAAACGTTAAAAGATTGATCGTTAATATATTTTTATAAATTTACAACTTAAAATTTTTATATACAATATAATATTATATTTTTTATTTATCCGTTAAAATTTTAAAAATTTAATCATTTCAATGTTTTAGTTGAAACTCTGCCACTGCATAGACTTCCTAGAATCTAGACATTCAACATAGTCAAAATCCACAAAGCCTTCTAAAACAACCTACTTGATTGTAGTCATAACTCCACCAAAACATAACACTATGCTAAGTGACCCTTTAATCTATCTCAGGATCCGGGCCGATCCAACATATTATGAAGCCTAAAATAAAATTATCATACGAGGTCTTTTCAAAGTTAATAAATAAATTATTAATATTTTATTTAAAATTTATCTTTTGCACTTTTTTCGATGCAAAATCATTTATCAAATTATTGTAATCGATTTCGTTTAACAATTCTTTTTCAATCGATAATAAAGTTAATTTATTTAATCTTTGTTGTGACATCGTTTATCTTAGAAAAAATTTAATTAATTTGAGTTTCATAAAACTTCTACTAAAGCGACAGTTACATGAATTGTTAATATTACTCTATAAACAATATATGCATTTGGAAAAGAAATATAATTAAGTATGTCAATTGATGTTTTATTTTCTACTTGTATTATCTCTATTATAATTTTGAGTTCTACAAATAAATATAGTCCATAAATATCTTATTTGTTCTTATGTTTTAAAGAACGTTCAATATTAATGCGATTTTTTTTCATTTTTCATTATCCAATGATTTAAATTTCTAAATATTAAATAAAAAAATATCTGCATAAAATTTAAATTGTTTAAATCTACTTTGAAATGAATTAATTAATCTAGTGAAAAGTAATTCAAATAATGATTACGCTAAAAGTTGAAAATTAAAATTTCTTTAGAGGTCCTTTTTTGTTTTGTTTTTGTATATAATTGTGGGAGATTTAAAGAGTTTTATAATATATTATTGGGACTATGTAGCATATAAAAATTAAATTAAAAAATTATTTTTTTGGCAATACCTAAAGCAAGGGCTTTAAGTGTCTCTCCCTTGGACCGACTCTGCTCATGATCCACTTGAAAGCCTGTCAATGTGACTTTCCAGGATTTGACATGAATCTATTAACTAGGCTTGTTGCATGAGCTATATTTAGTCTAGTGTAGAGCACGACATACATCAATGAACCTACAACACTTGCATAAGGAATGTTGTTCATGTAAGTTTTTTCTTCATCTGTTGTAGGATATTGACTTGAACTCAGTTTGAATTGTTGGGATATAGGAGTAATAACAAGTTTGTCATTTGACATTCCAAACTTATCAAGAAATTTCTTAAAATACAATTCCTGAGATAGGTATAGAATTTTGTCCTTCATGTTTCTCTTGATCTCAATTTCCAAAGGATGCTTTTAGCAACCCCCAAATCCTTCATCTCAAATTATTTGTTTAGCCCAAGCTTTACCTTTCTAATTTAAGTAGCTTTATTGCTTGTAATCAGAATGCCATCTACATACAATAGTAGAATCACAAAAGAACTACCAATGAGGAATTTGAAAAGAAGTTGTCTCATCAAAATTGTCTTTTAGATTTCCATACAAGAAGTTGTTTTTACATCCAATTGTTATAATTCTAGATCAAATTATGCAACCATGGCAAAAAGGTTTCTAATGGATTTGTGCTTGACAACTAGAGATAACACCATTAAAATATATTCTTTCTCTTTGAGTGAAACCCCTAGCAACAAGTCTGGTCTTAAACCTTTTAGCCTTCACTCCTTTAATACCTTATTTTACCTTAAAGATCCATTTGCAGCTGACCAATCTAGATCATTTTGGCCTTTTAATCGATGTCCAAATATTATTAACATGAAGAGATTTAATCTCCTCATCTATAACTTGCTTTCGCTTATTACTGTCTTTACTAACCAATGTTGATTTAACATATTTTGGTTCATCTTCTAGTACTTCACTTGCAGGTACTAAGGCAAAAGCTATTAAATCAGCATAGCCAAACCTTTTTGGAGTTATGATAGTTTTTCTGGTTTTATCCCTTGCCAACAAATAGTCATCATGAGTTTGATCTTCTCCATCAATCTCTTCCACATGATGCTCTTCTTCCTTAGGTGTTACAACTTCATCCTGATCTTACAATGCATGATAGGAATGGGTTAGGTCCCATTAGTGATAAGGGGGATCTCTTAGTTAATAGAGATGAGGTGAGGTCTAAGCAATGACAAGTATATGTGAGAAAGAATAAGAAAGAGAATGCATGAAAAGTGTGATTTCCTTTCTGAGAATGTAGGAAAGAGTATGTCGCGAGAAGTACCTTATCCCTGTGGTCGATGAATTTTTAGATGAGTTACATGGCTCGGGTTATTTCTCTAAGCTTGATCTTAAATCTGGTTATTATCAAATTTGTATGAAGGAAAAGGATATTCATATAACAACATTTCGTACTCATGAGGGTCATTATGAGTTTATGGTGATGCCATTTGGCTTTACCAATGCCTCTGCAACCTTTCAATCAGTGATGAATGATATTTTTAAGCCTTTTTTAAGGAAGTTTTTGTATTGGTTTTTTTTCTTCTGACATACTAGTGTACAACACTAGTTGGACTGCTCATTTGCAGCACTTGGAGATGGTTCTAAACATTTTGAAATAATATCAGTTTGTGGCTAACGGAAAGAAGTGTGCTTTTGGTAAACACCAAGTTGAATACTTGGGCCATGTCATTTCCAAAGCAGAGGTTGTTGTGGATCCTGCCAAGGTTAGCAATGTGTTACAATGGTCAATCCCGAAGAACGTCTAGTGGGTGAGAGGTTTTTTGGGATTAACGATTTACTATAGAATATTTATAGCTAACTATAGGAATATTGCTAAACCCTTGACTGAGTTGACAAATAAGGATGGTTTTAGATTGAATGTTGAGACCACTGAAGCTTTTGAGAAATTAAAAGTAGTTGTTACAACTGCCCCAATTTTTGTTATGTCTAATTTCAAATTTCCTTTTGAAATTGAATGTGATGCCTCTGGAAAAAGGGTTGGTGTTGTGTTATTGCAATCTAAACATCCCATTGCGTATTTTAGCAAGGCTTTTGAATCATCTAGGTTATCTAAATCGGCCTATGATAAGGAGTTAATGGCTCTGGTGTTAGCTATTCAACATTGGAGACATTATTTGTTAGAAAGGCAGTTTGTGGTTTATTCTGATTAAAAGAGCCTAAAGCACTTGTTACAACAACGTATTACCACAACAAATCAGTAGGAATGGATGACTAAGTTTCTAGGTTTTGACTTTAAGGTGGTATATAAGGCGAGAGTGGAGAATAAGGTGGCTGATGCTTTATCTAGACAATATGAGGATGCTGAAATTCGTGCTATTAAATCCTATCCTATTTGGCAACAGAGCAGCCAATTGCAACAAGAGGTATCGCATGATCCATGGCTAAAGGCATTATGGAGGCTATTCAAAAGGATCTTACTGCTAAACCTAGGTTTTTCTTAAAAGGTGGTATCTTATTCTACAAAAATAGGTGAGTTATACCGACTAACTCACCACTTATTGAAGATCTACTTAAGGATTTTTATTCTTCCCCTAGTGGGGGTCACTCCAGCTACATACGCACTTATAGGAGAATGGCATGCACTTTATATTGGCAAGGGATGATGAAAGATTTTGTGAAAGCTTGTGACACTTGTCGACGTAAAAAATATGCTGCGACTACACCTAGTGGGTTACTACAGCCACTACATATTCCAGTTTTGGTGTGGAGTGAGATATCTATGGATTTCATTACTTGTTTGCCCAAAAGTAATGTATTTGAAGCTATTTTGGTGGTGGTGGATCGTCTCTCTAAGTATAGTCATTTCATTCCTCTTAAACATCCATTTACTGCTCGCTCCATTGCTGTTATTTTTTTGAAGAACGTGGTTAGACTGCATGGAATTCCGGAGTCGATTCTTAGTGATCGTGACCCCTTGTTTGTGAGTATTTTTTGGAAAGAGTTGTTCAAGCTAGTAGGTACGGTGCTTAAAATGTCTTCGGCATACCATCCCCAAACTGATGGCCAAATAGAAGTGATTAACCGCTGCTTAGAGGCCTATCTACGTTATTTTATTGTAGATCAACCTAAGACATGGGCAGATTATATTCCGTGGACAAAACTATGGTACAATACCACATTCCATGTTTCCACGAGGTTTACCCCTTTTGAGGTGGTGTATGACAAGAGACCTCCAATATTGGTGCATTTTTTGGAGGGAGAAACCAGAGTAGAAGCCGTGTCCCGGGAGTTAAGAGACAGAGATGAAGATTTGCGTCAACTGAAAGCTAATTTAATCAAAGCTCAAGAGTAAATGAAATACCAAGCTGATAAGTAACACAAGGCAGTTAATTTTGAGGTTGGTGATTGGGTTTTCCTTAAATTATGTCCTCATCCACAACAATCGATTGTGCATAGGATTCATCAAAAATTGGCTCTCATATTTTTTGGTCCTTATCAAGTCATTAAGAAGATACGACATGTTGCTTACAAGCTACAATTACCAACAACATCTAAAATACATCATACTTTTCATGTTTCTCTATTAAAGAAAGTTGTAGGCAATTATACTGCTACAACTCAATTACCTAGCAGCTTGGAGTCTGACACTAGGGATATTATTCCTGCTAAGGTTTTGTCATGGAGGGATAAGTTTGATGGTGGGCAACATAAGTGAGAATGGTTTATTCAATGGGAAGGCATGGATGTTGGAGATGCTACCTGGGAAGAGGAACTGCTGCTGAAGAGTCAACTCCTTGATTTGCGCCTTGAGGACAAGGCTACTGTTGAAGGTGAGGGTGATGATAGGAATGAGTTGGGTTCCACTAGTGATGAGGGGATCTCTTAGTTAATAGAGATGAGGTGAGGCCTAAGCAATGACGACTATATGTGAGAAAGAATAAGAAAAGGAATACAAGAAAAGTGTGATTGCCTAGCTGGCATGTTGAGTTAATATTCCACTAGTAAATAGGAGTGTATGGGGAGGTAGTTGGATGATTTTTTTTTATTTTTTAGTTACACCTTAGAGGTTGGGCAATATGAGAATTGTTTTTCTCTAATTGATGAGCATTAGCTCTCGAATCATTTTTTGTTTTCTTATCAACTAATACAATAATTCTCTTCATCTAATTATATCTTACCTCTGCTCTATCAATGCATCTTCAATTAACTCTACCTCAAATTTCACTTTTCGCAGATCATATTTCTTATCTTGAGCTTCAACCTGAGCCTTAGTTTCAACATCAGTCGTAAAAGCCATTTATGTTTCATTGAACACAACATCACGATATTCACGACAAATTATGAATTTTCTGTGTCTTGAATCCAAACACCACAACTTATATGCCTTAACCCCTTTAGGATATCCAAGGAACATACATCTCACATTTCTTGGTTCAAGCTTGTCTTGCTTAATGTGAACATAAGCTACACATCCAAAGACCTTGAGTCTTTCCATGTTTGGAGGATGGTCTGACCACACTTCTTTAGGAGTCTTCATACCCAAGGCACTCGAGGGACATCTATTTATCAAGTATGTTGCCGTAATTATAGTTTCAGCCCAAAAAACTTTCCTCAAACCAGCACTCAAGAGCATCCATCTTTCTTTCTCTAAGATTGTTCTTTTGAATCTTTCAGCAAGACCATTTTGCTGACTAGTCCTTGATGTGGTGATGTGCCTTGCTATTTCGTTCATGTTTAAATAGTTGTTGAAAGCATAAGAACACAATTCTAAACCATTATAAGTCCTAAATCTCTTAACCTTCCTTCTAGTTTGAGTTTCAACAAGAGTTTTTCATCTTTTGAAATTTTTAAAAGTTTGATCTTTTATTTTCTGAACATAAATCCACAGTTTTCTTGAATAATCATCAACTATAGACAGCTTGCACCAAAATGTGAAGAATTCCTAGAAGATCCCTTTGTTCTTTGTTGTCCTTTGTTGATTTTGATCCTGTATGCCTTGCCAAACACACAAGATTAAAAAAAAAAAAAATTATCTTCTCAACCTTATCACCACTCAACAAGTTTTGTTTTCCCACTTCAATCAACTCATTTTCACTAACATGACCAAGTCTCATGTGCCATATTTCATTATTTGACAAAGACTTGATGTTGTTGCAATTGAACCAATAACAGTTTCAGCTTCAAGAGAATACAGGCATTTCTCTTAATGCCTCTCATTACTTCCTTGGAACCCTTCATCATATTCAATACTCCTTGTTCACCTTTGAACATGTATCCCTTTTTATCAAGCTCACCAAGATAAATTAATTTTCTCTTAAGGTTAGGTACATATATATCTCCAGTGAGAAGTTTCATCATGAAACTTAAATCTAATGGATTCGATCCCTGCAATCTTGCAAGAATTGTTGTTTCCAAGAAGTATTGATCAACCATCTTCAACACATAGCTCCTCAAACAAAGACTTTTTTGGAGTC
This sequence comes from Cicer judaicum, assembly GCA_037974835.1. NCBI lineage: Eukaryota > Viridiplantae > Streptophyta > Magnoliopsida > Fabales > Fabaceae > Cicer > Cicer judaicum. Next base: position 3,916,627 of record JBBPBS010001171.1, on the reverse strand, counting down.
ATATGCCAAGTACAACCTGAAACAATTATCCATTCTTTATCCGAATCATTGCTTGAAACCACCAAGGCATCAAAAGACTCATAACTATCTTGAACAATTGTTACATTGTCATTATCTTTCTTCTTATCACCATTTTGTTTCTTCCTTTCTGGACACACTTTCTTGTATGGTCCTCCTTCTTGTAATGGTAACACCCTATGCTTGAAAAATCATCACCATGAGCCTTTTGTTGTGATTTTCTTTTCTTCTTCTTATCTTTCTTTGATGATTTCCCTTTCATGGACAATCTTTCACTAACAAATGATGACATCAACTCCTTCCTCTCACTCAATTCTTTTGAGTTTAGGGCCATTTGCACTTCTTCAAAACTCAAGGGCTCCCTCCCATACAATAGAGTTTCTTTGAAATGAGCATGTGATTTTGGCAATGCACATAACAACAACAAAGCTTGATCCTCATCATCAATAGTTATATCAATGTTTTCCAAATGAAGAATTAGTTTGTTAAATATATCAAGTTGTTTTACTCATGACTTATTTTCACTCATCTTGAAGAAGTATAGAGATATAGACGATTTACCAAAGATTTTGTCATATACAGTTAAGACAATAGTTGGCTGGACCAATAAGCCACATAAATTTCAACTTAAGTGTGAGTGATTAAGTTCACATTGGTTAAGAATGAGCTAAATGTTGGATATATAAAATATATGACTCATATATCTAACTTTTTAAGATTTTGGGTGAAGATTTAGTGTCAAAGTCTCTTACAGATGATAGAGTATTTGGCATATTGTTATCCCTGCGTTCCCCTGGACTTCCCAACTGAATGTGAGGATATCCTAAAAATGCCACTGACCTACAAGGGACACCAAATTTTGCACAGACTAAAAATATATGTTAAGTCTTTAACTTATAAATATACATGTTGTGATTTGAATGGAATTCATCTACTAGTGCAGGGAGATAATAGAAGCATATTCAAGTGAGGTGAAACGAGTTGGCACAGAACTTCTCAGTTCTTTGTCTGTTATCATGGGGTTTGAGAAACATGCTCTTGTTGAACTACATAAAGAAGTACTTCAAGGTTTACGTGTGAATTATTACCCTCCTTGTAACACACCTGAGCAAGTATTGGGTTTGAGTCCACACTCTGACACAAGCACAATTACTTTGCTTATGCAAAATGACGATGTACCTGGGTTAGAAATTCGTCATAAAGGAAATTGGGTACCTGTGACTCCAATATCAGATGCTTTAGTTGTCAATATTGGAGATATAATAGAGGTAATTGACTAATTTCTTTCTTCAATATCAAGTCACATTCTAGACCTGAACGTGAGAGCGGTGTGTTAAGAATCTACTTTGTTATAATAAGCTTAAAAAGAATGTAATGCTAATAGATAAAGTCACTTAATTATATATCTACATTTTTTAGTTTGATTATTTTGCATTGTGAACAGATATGGAGTAATGGAAAATACAAGAGTGTAGAACACAGAGCAGTGACAAATAAGAACAAGAGAAGGACTTCTCATGCATCATTTTTGTTCCCACGAGATGATGTTGAAGTTGAGCCATTTGATCATATGATAGATGCTCAAAATCCCAAGATGTACAAGAATGTAAGGTATGGAGATTATTTGAGGCAATCCATGAAGAGAAAAATGGAGGGAAAAACACACACTGATGTGGCAAAGATAATAAAGGAACATGTAATAGAGGAACAGCAAATTTAACAAAAGGCTTGGTTTGAGAAAATGAGGAAAGTAACAAAGTTTATCTTTTCATGTTTACAATTGTGTTTGTATAATGATTAGCAAATATTATATACATCAAATAGCATGTAGTATTTATTTGTTTAGTTTGAAAAAGTTTAGTGACGAAGCTCAAACATGTTAAAAATTTAGTTTTAGTGATGTAATTTTTAAGCAACTTATAATTTAAACAATTAGCACTTTCATACTTTTTGGTCAAATGATTGAATGATTTCAAGGTTATACAAAGAATTGTGCTTATTTTAAGGAAGGAATTCAACGAATTGGGAGATGTTATTAATTTAGAATTCTGAAAGAAGTTAGAACAAACTCCCATAACCTCTTCAGTTATTAATTTGACAAAACTATAATTCACCATTCACAATTTTCAAAGAAACAGTTTGAATTCAAATGAGATTGTTTTCTCACTACAATTTTGACAAAATTAATCATTTGAAATTTCTACACAAATCCCGAAGTCAATGTAATTTTCGCAAAGTCACTGTTAACATATATTAATTGTCTTAGCCTAGTCCAAAATTGTTGCATGTTAAAAAAAAAAAAATTAACCAATTTAAGTAAAGTTATTTATGGTTCAATTATTAACTGCGTACCACCTTATGGTTTTAATTTATTTATCAAGAATTCTGAGACATGATAGGTAGGTCACATGAATCAAATAACTGACCCAATTTGATTCGTATGTATGGGTGTTAAAGCTGCAGCTAGGAATTGGGCCCCACTCTGTCAGAAATCAGAATCAACCCATTACCCATATGTCAGTAGAACAGTGATGCAGTAGACCATAATACCTCTTATGCATAAATTCCAAAAAATTGAAATCCTTTAAATTTAATACACAAACGGAAGATAATAACACTGTTCAAACTCTTCAAATACAACTTTACTCATCATCTGCTTTTATCTTCATTAGTCCTGGGACCCAAAATTGTGAAAGACTAAAATGTTTTATTTTTTATTTTTTTTATAATGTCTAAATGTTATCTAAATGTTATATATTTTTTCTCACATATTAACCTGAATTTCATGTATTTCTTAGGGAGTAGAACGAGACTTCACTCAAAATTAAAAATATACAAAAGGCAATGAACATTAAATTGCCAAGACTAACACACACTAAGCATTATTGACATATACAAGCCCAATATTCTCCCCTCTCACCTACTTAAATTATTAAAACATGTCTTTCCAACTCTAGATGGAGTTACAATTAGTCAATGTTTCACATCTAATACCATGAAACTTGCCTAGCCAATATTGGACTAGCTTCATTAACTCAAACAAACAAGAACAACAACAATAAAGACTAACAAAACATTTATTTAATGAAAAAGACAAATTTTATTGTTTCATGTCTCAGCTGTGTCTGAGCTTATTACAGTCTCTTCTATTGATGAGATAGGCAATTTAGTCCCTGAGCTCATTTTGTGAATATCTTGGCTTGAACAAATGAAAATTCTTCTCACCATATTGCAGAATTCCCTGCAACAACATAATAATACCAATCCAATAGTATTTATAGTAATTCAACACAATCTATTACTGAGTATAGTTAAAGATTAAAGAGATACTCACGGCCATGGATCATCACCAACAAGCATCATATCCCCTTCATCATCAGTGAAGACAATTTCCCACTTATTCCTGACTTGGAGTTGTCCCTTTATGTCAAAAAGCTTCTCCAGTTCATCTATAAGTTGATTATATCCATCCAATGCGGTCAAATACACTGCACGACCCACCGCAACGCCCTGCATTTGAACCTTTTGACAAGTTTGGAACACATGCATAAGCCTTTCTTTACAAGCAATTCATAGTAGACCGAAAAACATTAAGGTTGCATTTGGATTGACTTATGAACATCTTATTTGGCTTATCTGCTGGCATAAACACTAGACAGGATATTTGGGAGAGCATTTGAAAACAGCTTAATGACATGTTCATAAGCTGTTTTCAACTAATTTCTATAAGCTCTGCAAGATTGCTTAAGAAAATAGCTTGTAGCTTATATGAAAGTAATTTGACCATAATTTATCTTTGAATATAGAAATAGCTTATATATAAACGCTTATCCTATAAGTTCTTATTTAAGAGGTTTATCCAAATAGACCCTAACTATACTATGTAAAGAAATAATATATGCCAAGTACCTTAGTACAACTTCTGCTATTGATTTGCTTGCTTGGAGTTTCTTTTGGTGATACTTGTAGCTGTTCTTGTATCATTTCTTTTGAAGCCTTTGAGATATCAGGCATATTATGGTTTGCATCAGTTCTTGACAAAGGGTTGACAGCACATCCTTCAGAGTTGACTCCATATGCATTTGCTGCATTCTGATTAAGGTCAATTCCGAACAATCTACAGCTTGTAGCAGCCTCTATTTTGTTCTCCTTGTCAACTTCGTTAATCAGACAATCATTGTTCGGTATTTCTGAGTTTGTTTTTGAAATAGGCCAAGGTGAGACCGAGACATTCTTGCTATCGTCAGACGCGTCTTGACACAAATGAGAAGGACAACTAGAATGAGGAGAAGATAGCCAACTTCCGTCTGTTGGATTCCTCGATATACCATTTCTGCTGATTTTGCTATTATCAGTTTGTATATGATGCCATATATGCATATTGTCACTCCTTTTGTTTTCAGAGATAACATTAACTTGAGTTACATCTGATTGTGTCAACCCAGCTTCCCAGTAAGCAGAGTCACCTAGTGCTGTGTCTCCTTCGAAAATGAAATAAAGACGTTAACAACAACTACCAAGCCTTATCCCACTAAGTCAGGTTGACTATTGCAGGGACAAAAAACAATTATTTTTTTACAGGGACTAAAATAAGAGTTTGGTATATTTACAGGGACTAAATGAATAATTAAACCAGGAATGCATAATCAATACAAGAATTGAAAGGAGTTATAGGATATTCTTCTTCCTTACCAAGATCTGGAACTTCACTAGGTAGTCTAGGCCTTTTATATTTTACAGGAGGAGGAGGTTGAACAGATGTAGGAACAGAAGCGGAAAGCGGTTCGATCTCCCATGGTGAAATTCTATCAGGTCTTGGAATAGATGCAGGCTCATCCCATTGAACCTGTGAATATATGATGACAAGAATGAATGAATGAAAATTTGAATATTGAATACCATACAAATCACTTGAAATAAGGTGGACTATAGCAAAATCAAAAGTTGAGAATACCTTGAGTGATCTCCATGTAGAATTCAACCAATGTGAAGAAATATCCTCTTCTCCAATTATTGTGCCAGAAAATCTGATGAACGATATGTATTAGAATTTAGAATGTGTAATGAAAAAGGTCATACTGCAAACTACAAAAGTGAAATTTAGTACCTTTTGTCAGTCTCAGGTGAATCATCTCCATCAAAACTCATCTTGAACCTCATTCCAACACTAAATTTTTGGTTCATAGCTTCCATGAACTTGTTCACACTTACAATAAACTGGCTCATCCTAAGAAAGCAAAATGACTTTGTCAAGGTTCATCCACAAAGTATGTAGCATCCATACTTTATATTAAAGGCGTGTCCAAGTGTCTGACACTTACAATAATATGCAGCCATTTTTATTTTCTCAAATTATCACCAATGTCTATGTATTACGGTTGTGTTCGTGTCTGTGTCAATGCTACGTAGCAAAAGATAGTTTTTAAATTTTTACAAATAGTAAAAGTTATACCTTGGCTTATAGTAAACTACAAAAAGAGTTTGAGTTGCAACAGCATGAGATGCAGTTGCAAGGACTCCAAGGTGCATGCTCTGACCAGAAATCACAGATAAAGGCATGCAGCTCTGCGGCGAAGCGAGATGCCTCACTCCAACGCGTAATTCTCCATTGTTTCCTCTATAACACAGAATCTTGTTTAGTTTTAATGTTTGCATAGTCAAACAGAAACATTGTGTTATTTTACAGTATATGATGATTTTTTTAACCTTATCAAGGAGACCAAGAAAAAGAAAACATCACATGAATACCTCAGAAACACAAAAGTATCTCCAGCAACCAATCTTTTGGAAGTCACAAAAGTACTCCATCCAGTTGTTAGTAAGTGTCGACGCGGTTGACCTGAACACAAAGGAAATGTGAGACTAAGCATGTTTTTTGTTTTGCAGTGATAAAAACTGATTTTGATTGAATTGGTTTTAGTTGAAAATAAATTGAACGTAACGTGATTTATGTATAGAAATATTGACAAAAAAAGAGATTTTTATCAATTTATATGATCAGAATCGCTGTTGTGTGCATATATAAGTCAATGAATGTAGAATTGAGTCTATGTTATCACATAGGCTAGAAATATTAACTTATAGGTAAAATTGATTTTGTAACTGAAATCAATTCTAAAGATGGAAGCAAAACATAACAATTTATGGTCAAATCACGTTTGACTAACTCAAAATGATCTTGGGAGATACAAACATAGAAACATAGGCTAAAATGAAAAAAATTCATGTAATTCTAGGATTGAAGTCAGGACCACATGCTTAAGTCTCTTGAGTCTTTTTGTATGATCAAGCAACATCAAGGATTGAACTCAGGACCACATGCTTAAGAAATTCTCAAATTCTCTTGAGTCAAAGTCTCTCAAAAGGTTACACTTACCTCTAAATATATGCTTAAAGTGCCATTCGTAATTATGAAGATCCTTAGCAACCAACTCTTGAGTTGGAGTAGATTGAGACATATCCTAAACAAAAACCAAACACAGTTTTAGTAAACATAAAAAAAAAAAAAAAAAAAAAAAAAAAAAAACCAATCTGGATCTGTTATTCAAAACCAACACTAATTCATTAAAAAAATCAAAAAAATATGGAATTTTTACCAAAGGGGGAAGACATTCAGTGGCATGTTTCCTAAGAACAGAAAATCCACCATGAGTACTAGTATCAGAAGCAGTTAAGACCTTGCAGAAGGAGTGAGTTTTTGGTCTTGGAGGTTCAGCAGGACAAGGATCAAGACTTGTAGGCTCAATTTGCTAAAGCACATTTGGTCAATTAGAAAATTAAAAAAAACTATGGAAGAAAATAATCAAAGGTTGACCAAACAAAAAATTTGAGAATCAAAAAGTGGTAGCTATATCCTTACATTAGATTCTGGTACCAAAGTTATCTGTGCATAAACTTCATCTGTTTCTTGTTCAGCCTAAACATGTCAAAATTCATGTCAAGTTTTGGTTTTTCCACCAACCCAATTTATATAATCAAATAATATCAAAAAGTTAATAACTCCAAAAATTAGAAACTATCATAGGAACTCAAAATTTCAAAACCCAGATGAACATTTGCCCCTTTTTTTATTTTTACATAAAATCCAAAAAAGTTTTTTTTTTTTTTTTTTTTTTTGGTTTCTTAAAATCACACACAAGAAAAGGAGAAAAGAAAATTTAGGATAATTGAGAAAATTACCAGTAAATGGACATTGACCACACGACAAAGGATCTTGGTTGGAAGTTTGAACAATGGAATCCCCTGATTTAATTCCTGATTTGTTGATACTTCTAACTACAACCACAAAAATAAATAAAAAACATATAAAGTAAAAAAAACATTAAAACAAAATCATTAACCAAAAATAAAAAACAAAAAATCAAGCATATCCAAATTCCAAGCATCACAACAAAACACATTTTTAGACAAACAAAAAAGACAAGAATTTGTAACCATTTAGATAATGAAAAGAAGAAAAAAAAACAAACTTGTTCCATGTGTCCTTGAGGAAAATAAAAGACCCTTTGTCCTGCACGAGGAACTTCAACAAGAGGTCCTGCACAAGCCTTCCATAATTGTTCATAAAGTTCATCTTCTCCACCATGATTCAACATCATTCATTCAACTTAAAAAACCCAACCAACCCAAAAACCTTTTCACTTTTCAACACTTCACAGAGTTTGTAACCAATCTCATAAAAATAGAGTCTTTATCACCATCATCATAATCATCATCATGATGATATTGTATAGTGTTCACAGTTGAATGATTAAGCTTTATGAAGGAGAGACAATAGAAGCAGCTTTTGAAATTGTGTCTGTTATGCTGCACCTTCTGCAACCGTTACAGAACTATACACGGTCTCTTTCTCTTTCTCTCTCTTTCTCTTTTCTTTGTGTAATAATAAGGAAACGGCGTTTGTTGGAATCTGTGAATCACAATCACAAACACACATATAACAGCTTATTTGGTTTGTGTCCATTTTATAAAACACAAAAAGAGTATTATGTATCTTTTGTTTTGTGTTGAATATTTTATTCTTAGTGTTGTGTCACAACTGTTTGTATGTGTCTCTTTCTGTCTTATACTTATACTAGGTACTGTTTACTATTTCATTACAAACAAGTGTAAGGTGAAGAAGTAATGCTTATTCTCTAATGGATAAATTTGACATTAATAGTAGGAGATAAGCTTTTACATAATGAGTGAGTGTATTTGTTGAGTCAAACAACTATGCACTTAAGAGATCCAATTATACATATTTAAATAAACACCCAATCATATGAGCAATGAATTAGTATATACTCTAATAAATAGTATTATAATGTACCAAAGTCACATGTACAACACATACCTTGATGCATAATCAATGAGATAAGTTGTAAATTATTTATGTAAGTTTTTGTTTGTTGCTAGTTTTTTACCCAAAATCATCCTACATAATACAATGTATAATGTATTTAGTGCAAAATTTGTTCAAGTTAGTTCAAATTGAAGATTTAACAAAAGTTTCATATTGTCTAATACTGTAGGAAGAGGGAGACAAAAGTTACATATCGACTCAATTTTTTCATTCAATATGCATTATTCTTTAATATTTTTCTCTTATGTATTATAGTTTTGTAAAATGTTAGATTATATTTTTTTTTTGAGAGTGTGAGTGTCGTGAGAACAGTGGTACCTTTGAGGCATGTATTGTAAAATTTTCCCATAATGTTATTTTTTTTTTTTTCATTAAATAACAATTATGGTTTTTCTTTAATTTTGAAGTTTTCACCTTATACTAATATCTACTTTAACTTAAAAATCATAATTGATATTGAATTTGTTTTTCGTTATCAGAGAATGTTTATTTCAAACATAAATTTTACGTAAAATTATATTTTTAATTATTTATATTATTTATATTATTTAATTATAACAAATCTTAATTGCATAATGAGAGTTAATAAACAATGATATTTATCTCTTAAATATTAACTTCGGCATCTACGAAAAGCAAAAAATCGCTAATTTCTAATGGTAAAAAATAAGTGAAAAGATCATGAGTAACATTGTCCGGAATTATTATAAATAAATAAATAAATAAAACAACCTATTTTATAAAAGGAATGATGAGTCGGAGGGAGGTTATTACAAAACAAGTGTGTGTATTACACTTAAAAGAGAATACAAATATGAAAATAAAAAGTAATGAAATGAAGCAAGAACATTTTTCCTTTTAATACGATTTTAAAAAAACCAATTTTTTTTCATAATTCAATTAGTTCATTGATAGTGCAAGAGTGTTCATGTGAGACATAATTGAAAATATTTTCGATAGTTAAATATAGGGTAAAATAAATTTTCAAATTATAAAAACGATTAAAATGCAAAATAAATAATTTAAATCAAGAATCGGATTACAAGACAAAAAATCTAATTTTACACTAGAGAAAAAAAAAATATACACCATTTAAATCAATGTTTTATGTTTGTTGTGAGTGTAAAATCGTTTATATATGGTCATTAAGCCCTTTTGACTATTAATGAAATCATTAGTTTTTCTATGGTAAAAAAGTAAACAGGGATTACAAATTAGTTAGAATTCCCTATTTCTTAACCGTTTACTAACTACAAAAAGAATCACTAATCTTCAATTTTATTATTTTGTTTAGATCACTAATTTTATACCTATTGTAAGTAATTACTATTAGCCAAAATTTTACACTCTTCATAATTTCTTATTCATAATTAACATGTAAGACAATTAAACTTTAAGTGACCTCTAAAACTAAATTCCACCATACGCAATATTTGTGCACAGCTGCTTCACTATATTTGTGCACAGCTGCTTCACTATATCATTGTAAAAGGAAGATGATTAATTTATCATTAAAATTTGCTCACTTGATTTAATTAATGATCTTAGTGTTATCCTCCCATCGTCACTCTCATCACCTTTATGGTCATTTTCAATCAGCTATTTATACTTTTGTTTTTAAATTTTTAGTGGTGCCTTCAATTTTCAATTCGTACAACAAATTGCTAGCACCATTGACTTTGTTTTCGGAAAATACTAGGGAATGGGACAAAATTAGAATATAATTGTGCATCACACTCATCAAAAGGAAACTTTAATCAAATTAGGAAAAACCGATTGTACCAAAACAAATGAGTTATACATCCTATTTTTATCCAAAATTTTAATTTTATGGGTTTATAAGTGCTTTTATTTATTTAATGTAGATTTTTTTACTCACACTTGATATATAACTACAATGGTACGACTTGAGTGTAGGGATGAGAATAGGCTAGACCGTTCGTAGGGGCTTATGATTTGACCTACTTATGGCCTGACCTATTTAATAAAAATGTTAGGCTCAGGCTGCTTTTAAAGTCTATTTATTTAAATAGGTCAGACTCAAGCTTATAAAAAAGCTTGGTAAGCCTGACAGGCCGGCCTATATATATTTATTATTTACTAATATTATTTTTTATTATTATATTAATAATATTATTTTCTATTTTAAATTCTATCAATTAGACAATCACTTAGTAATCATTCCATATTCAGTAGTCGTTTCATATTCGGTAGCGGTTCTATATTTAGTAGTCGTTTCATATTCGGCAACCATTCAACTAGTCAATCACTCAGTAATTGTTCTTTATTTGTTTAAGAGATAATAATTGATGCGTTTAAAAAGACTTTTAAAAAGGCTTTCAGGCCAGGCCAAACTTTTAAAAAGGTTAGGTCAGGCCGAAAAAAAGCCTATGATAGGCCGTAGGCCAGACTTAGATCGAAAAAATAAATCGTAGGCCAGGCTTAGGCCTTTCAAAGCCTGACCTGGCCTATTCCCACCCCTACTTGAGTGGTCCAAATAATAAAACATGATTTTACCATTTATATGGAGATGTCTAATATGGTTCTTGTTCAAATCTTTGATGAATTGACTAAAATTTAAATAAATCAAAAAACATAATTAAGCTATCAAATAATGTATTTTTTAAACTTATCTTCTAATTATTAAAAAACAAAATTGAACGATCTCTTAGTTAATTTTATTTAATTATTAGTATTTTGTGAAAAACACAATTAATAACAAGACGTAAGTTAAACAACTTCTCAATTATGGTTTGGTCTTTGATAACCCCTATCTTCTTATCATCATTATGATAAATTTATCATAACAAACAATCCAAATTGTTTCAATGTTTAGTGTGATTTCAAATTATATACATATAAACCAAAATTACTAAACAACATTTTTATAATCGAAGTGTGGCATGATTACTCATCAAATGTCAAGAGGATTGTATGAACAAAAGATTTCAAATTATTTAACTCAAATCTCAAGATTGCCCTATCTTGATGCAACATCTACTATCAGTCGCTATTCAAAGCATCTGCCTACAAAAGTTTCGAAAACTATAACAAGATTGTGCTTATTCTTGAATTCTCTATGTAGTAAAGTCATTGACACGTCAAATTTGAACGAGTTGGAAACTGAGGCTATAATTATCTTGTATCAATTGGAGATGTATTTTTTTACTTCATTTTTTTATATCATGATTCACTCAATTGTTCATCTAGTGAGGAAGATTAGATTGTGTGGTCTAGTTTATTTAAGATGGATGTATCCAATAGAGAGATACATATCCTAAAAAATTAAATGAAGAATCTACATCGTTTGGAAGCATTGATGGTTGAATGGTACATTAATGAAAAAACTATTGTATTTTGTTCAAATTATATGTATGAAACAGGTGTTATTTAATACATAAGTCTCGTCATGACAAAATATGTGAAGATAGGAGGACAAAAAGTTTAAATGTTAAGAGTGTTGGTCATGAGGAAATTCTCAAAGCACATTTGTATATATTGAATAATATTGATGAGTTCAACCTTACTTATGTGCTCACAAAAGCATTCCCAAAGAAAAAAACTCGGATGAACGAAAAAATGATAGTTGAATGAACACAACAAGAGTTTCTTATATTGATTTAAAGAATGATTCATTAATGATGATAGTGCTTGTGATACAATGAAATGGCTAGCATATGGGCCTAATTTAAGGTGATATCTTGGAGTGCATATGATATCAATAAAATCTCCTTCTATACAAAATTCAAGGATGAGAATAGCATCATGCAAAGTAGCACAGTTATAGTTGTGGGTTACATAATTTGGATTTCAAAAATTTATGATTCAAATGGAAATTAATGTTCGCCGAGTTCACACACATTTCTATTTCTAAGATAAAAATCTTGTAACGGCATCTATATTATACTTTAGGGTCATTTAAGATATTCATAAGGATTGAGTTTAAAGTGTTTATATTTAAATGTGAATGAGTTTATATTAATAGTGGTGTACAAATTAATGAATTAAGATATACACAAATTCAAAGACTATGATCTATAAAACATCGATTTGGATAGACAACTGATGTAAAAATAATTTTTCAAATCGATATTGGATCCAATGTGAAATATTCTAACATACTACATCCTCTGTGGATATACTAGCTTTGACCACAATGTAAAATGTCTTTTTACTCCATGTAAAATTTCTTTTATACAATAGTATATGTGAGAGAATTTTAATAAAATATTTGTAGATACAAGACCTAACATATTTACATATAATGAGATGAATCAAGAACTATGTACCTTTTAGATTCATGAGAACTAGGAGATAGCTTGTGAAAAATCAAGCATGTGGTTATCCTCATTACCCTATAGGGTTTTTAATGTTACTAACATGTTAAGCCTCTAATAAGACAACAATTAAAAAAAATACCCAACAATTCAATTCAAATATATATGTTTGAAATAATATATATTAATTATCAATTAATGATTACTTAATGATAATTAAACATATTATATATTAATAATAATTTATAATATTTGATTATTCTCGATCTATAATTGATTAATTAATTTAGCCGTGCATGTATGTAAAATAGGAATGAATTTTCTCCATTTTTTTTTGCACTTGTGTCGAATCTCACCTTTAATCGTATATATGTTGATACATTTTAAATTTAACCGACTAAGTTAAACAATTTCTCGATTAGTAGTCGGTCTTTGATAATTTGTCTTCTTATCCTCATGATAATAAATTTATTATAATAGACAATTTAAATTTTTTGAATGTTTAGTGTGATTCTAAATTCTACATCTCTATTTCTTTTTCTATTTGTTCTCATGTATGTCAAATCTCACCCTAAAACGTATATATTGATATTATTGTGTTCATCGTAAATCGTAAATATGTATATATTGATATTGTGTTTCTGGAAAAGTGGTTACTCCAAAACCCTTCCTCAACATGGTTTCGTCTTCAACCATATGCTTCCTAGGCATTACTCATGGCCACTCACACCAAACTATTTTATGTACATTTTCAACTGTCCTTTGGTTCAAACTACAAATTCACCCAAAATAAACTATTTTAGAAAGAAACTTGTGTATTAAATTTACAAATTAATATGTTCTAGTACATTTAAATCAATTGACCAATATATAGTTGAACGACGTGAGCTGTTTAATGTATCAGTGATTTTAATGACAATGATTTCATGATTTAAACTTTCAAATGATTTTTTGGAAACACTTTTAAATAAAATTTTGTCATGATTTTAATTAATTTTTTTTATTATAAAAATAATTTATATAATTTTTGGAGACTAAATTACATAGACAAATATATCAATACTATTGATTTAATCAACCTTTATATGAAAATGGAACATATAAATAGTGACATTGATGAGTTAGTAGAAAATTAATGTAAATATTGATTAAAGTTTTAATGATACCGACATACTCTTTTTTCTTTAGACTATCATAGAAATTGTTATTTTAAAAAGTCAAATTAAATTTTTAATATCAATTTTATTTTTTTAAATAAACCAATCTCATTTCTAATTCATTTGAGTTTAAACATATACGAATATATATATATATATATATATATATATATATATATATATTTGAGTTGAAAATCGATATATCTTGTCTTGAAGAGTTTAGTTTTCTTTGACTTTTCGAAAAACATTTACAAATAAATTTGATTTTTTAATAGACTTAAATTTAATGTTGATCTTTCTATGTTTTCAACTTACCATTAACTTAATTCTTCTACTTTATTTCTTACAAATTTCATCCCTATACATTTTATTTTTGTAAATTTAATCCTTCTATTTTCATTTACACCTTTGGTCCCTCATTTATTTAGAATTTTTGACACTTTTAGTTTAGCCCCTTTTTGAATACCAAAGTGTAATTAAAAAATGCAGGCCTACAACCGTAAACAGTAATAATATGTATAAGTATCAAATTAGTAAACATAAAATAAAAGAAGCAAAATCCTAAATTTGACGATAGGAATATATATCTTAAACTATATATAAGCTTTTTCATTCAAACCTAAACTTAACCGATCCCACCGTGGCTCTTTTTTCTTTGTCTATATTTTTTATTATTTAAATGTAACTAGTGCACTTAATCATTTCCATCAATGTTCGCCCATTTTATAATTTTAGTTTGGGTGCATAATTAAACTATATAGTTTATAGTAGTGAGGATGAGCATTATTCAAGAACATGAACACATTGCTAAATAAACAAATGACTAAAAGCCTATCACAATATACTTATGTGTGTGTTCGGCTGTACTTGTGTATGATTAGTGTACTGAAATAGAATACTTTATGCATAATTTTTTTTTCTTATGTAACTTTATGCATAGTAACCTAACTACTTGACACATGTCTTTCTGACAATCATTATCAAGAAGACATTTTTTGCTTTAAAGTAATGACCAATTGTGCTATTTTCTTTTTACAAAATAAAATACCAATTGTGCTATATAGTGTCCTTTCCTCTATTCCAAGACTTACCTAGTTACCTCCCTTTCTTGGGTTATCATATTATATTTCTCTCTAGCGTGTACATACGCAAAATACGACTACGATCTATTAAATTTTGAGTATGTTTAATGTTAAGCATTTAAGTTTTTTCTATTAATAAGTGTGTTTGTTTTAGATTTGTTTATAAAAAAAATAATAAATCATTTTAAATTAAGAATTATTTTGTAGGATTTTAAGTGTGTTTGTTTTATATTTTTTAAATAATATTGTTATAAAAATTAACTTTTGACTAAAAATAAAAAGCTAAAAATATTAGCTACAACTGAAAAAAGTTCAAAACTTAAGTCATATGGAAAGAAAATGATGCAATTATCTCTAATTTTTTTAAAAAAATTTAAATTGTCCTCCATTTATTTTTAATAAATTTTTATTTATCGATTTACATCAATTCATTGGTTGTGTTTTTTTCTTTTACGGGGACCATTTTTTCTCTTTACAGGAAATTGTTAGATTTCTCATTAGATGTGACCCTCTTGATCTTTATCCAGTGAATTTTGTTCTCTTTTTTCAATTTTTCTATATCATTGTTTGGTTGTGGATTTATTGATTGGTTTATTAGGAGTATTGAATTACATTAATCAAATTTTAAAATGTGTCTACAAAATTATTATTATAGTTTTAAAAAATTAATTTTATAAAATTATATACAAATAAGTTAAAAATCATTTTTTTAAAATTCTTTAAATTATTTAAAACAAAAATTATTTTTATTTAAATTCAAACATACACATTCAATAGATTCTTGAAATATCAAAACATGTATGCCATTGTCTTTTTAAAATTTCTATTTAATATTTTCTTTAAAAATGTCCGTATAAATGTTCGATGATGTGGAAATGTCTTTAATATTGTTGATATGACAATTTTTTTCTTTTTATTTCAGTTTTTTAAATTTATCATTTTATATTGTAAGTCTATTGCAAAATCCATTGGGCAATCAATTGTGTAACTCAGAATCAGAACTTTCACTAAGTATATTGATTGGGAAATCGATTACTTAAAGGTTTTAAGTGAAACCTGAACTCTGGGGTTAAATCAATCGATTGGGCAATCGATTAGCACGTCAATTAGAAAATCGATTTTGTGACTTACAGAGCCATGCTAATTCTTTCCAAATCGATTGACAAATTGATTCAGAAAACTCTTTTTCATCAGACTTGGCCTCTGTAACCAACCAATCGATTGGGACATCAATTGAGAAATCGAGTTGTTAAGTCACAAAGACAACCACTTATTGCAACAAATCGATTGGCAAATCGATTGTGAAAAAGTTTTTTATCAGACTAAGCCTCTGTGATAAATCAAATCGATTGAGACATCAATTGAAATTTGTTTCTTAACTTGCAAGATATATACTAATCGATTGAGAAAATGAAATGCTTAATCATATATCAAAAACAAGTCTATAGTCGATTGGCACATTGATTTCAACTAAATGGCTGAGCCACTGTAACAAGTTAAATCGATTGGCAAATCGATTGAAGTAAAATAGCTAAATCACTGAGACTAGTACAATCGGTTGACGAATCGATTGAAGCAAAATGTTTGAGTCACTGTGATCAGTTCAATTGATTGGAAAATCGATTGGATTAAATTTTTGTGTTACATCAACCAACTGCCAAATTGATTATGAGTAAATATGAGTCGACTGCGTAATCAATTGTTTTGATCTCGTTGTTTGAACAAAACACCTATAATCGATTACTCAATCGATTCTGATATGAACAAGCTTTTGTTTCTGATTTAAGCATTAAAAGAATCGATTGACAAATCGATTCATTCATATATTTTCAAGAACCAAGAAAAACAAGAAACACGATAATCGATTAGGAAATCGATTGTGCTATTTTAAACCTTTATAAATTCGATTGAGGAATCGATTTTACTGTGTTTTTCTTAAACATATATAAGCTGACTCAAATCACTTTTTCAAATAACTTTCACACAACTTTGAAATAACTTTGACAGAACTTTGAAACAATTGAAACAATTATTTTCACACGTTTTCACAACACTTTGAGAGAAAATAATTCGTTGGCAAATCCTTATAGTGTGAATGTCATTGTGTGATTGAGTCGCATTCTTGAATGATCTTTTGACCTTTTGTTATTTCTGTAAACAACAATTATAAAGAAACTTCTGTAAAAGTCCAGTACAGAAACTAGTAGCTATCTTCGTGGTGAGGGTGTTCATCAGAAGAAGCTTCATTGTTATCTTGGGAGAGTTAGGCGATTAACTTGAGGGATACAGTGGCTGCGAAATAGAAGAAAGAAGAGTTTGATAGATAGGCTTGTGTTAGCTGGACAATCTGTAAAATACACTCTAGACGATTCTATTGGAAAAAGGCTGAAATCGGTTCGATTTCGGGACTGAACGTAGGCTATCATACTAACAGCTGAACCAGTATAAATCTTGGTGCAATCTCTCTTAACCCTTTCTCTTTATTTCAATTTTGCATGAAAGCTTTATCTTGAATGTATGTGTTAGCAAAATTCTATCTTGTTTGATATTTTGAATGAGCATTGTATGTGTACACTTGTATTGTTTTACATGCAATCTTTGGTCCAGAATAAATCCTGTTAATTGACTATCTTGTTAAGATTAGAATTAATCACGCTTGAATTGGAATAATATTGATCACGTTGGTTTCGATATTAATTTCAATACTTAGGAAAAATTGAATTACTTTTCTTGTAACCTTGCATAAAATTTCCTAAGATCAGAGGTCATATAATAACATCAATTGGCATCAAGAGCTTGACTTTTTTAGGGTAACTCTCATAAAAGAAAATGACTTATGTAGAATTTCTAGGAGAAGGTGCATCTTTGGCCAGGCCCCTTGCTTTTAATGGGGCTGCCTACATGTATTGGAAAGAACGTATGTTGATCTTTTTAGAAGCATGTAGTTTAGATGTATTAGAAGCTGTACTAGATGGACCCTATGTACCAAAAATAGCTGGCACATATAATTCTTTCATCCCAAAACCCAGATCAGATTGGTCTGAGGATGACAAGAAAAAGGTAGGATACAATGCTAAGGTTAAAAACATAATTACATCTTCATTATCAGCTGACGAATTTTTCAGGGTGTCTAACTGCAAATCTGCCAAGAAGATGTGGGACACATTGCAGCAAACTCATGAGGGTACAACTGATGTAAAGAGAGCCATAATCAATACCCTGATGCATGAGTACGAACTGTTCAACATGAAGAAAGAGGAATCTATTAATGATATGCAGACAAGATTTACTCACATAGTCAACAATCTACATGCTCTTGGAAAGGAGATTGACAATGATCAGCAAATCAACAAGGTGATGAGGTGCTTGACTAGATAATGGCAGCCAAAGATCACTGCCATAGCAGAGTCAAAAGACATTGGAAGCGTATCAATCGCAACACTCTTTGGAAAACTGAGAGAGCATGAGATGGAATTGCATAGACTGAATGAAGCTGAACAGACTGATAGAAAAAGAAAAGGGTTGTCTTTGAAAGCCCAAGCACATCAAACGAAGTCTGAACAAGAGACCTACATTGATGAGTCAAATAGTGAAATTGATGAAGATTCAGAAATTGGTCTACTGGTCAGAAAATTCAAAAAAATTATGAAAAAGAAGGATAACAAGTTCAGAAAATCCTCAAACTCAAAAACAAATGACAGCAAGATAACTTGCTTTGAGTGTGGGAAGACTAGACATATAAAATCAGAGTGCTTCAAATTACAAAACAAAAATAAGACTGCAAAGGCTAAAGGAAATCAACCACCTCCAAAAACCAGAAATGCCTACATTGCATGGAATGATAACGATGATGAATCCAGTGCATCTTCAGAAGAAGAAGAAGCCAATCTTTGTCTAATGGCTAATGCGGATTCAGACTCTGAAAATGAAGTAAGTTCTAACTCTAATCCTTCATATGATGAACCGCAGGATGGGTTTAATAAACTTCATGATGAGTATGTTAGTATAATTAAACAGCTAATTAGTACTAAGAAGTTGTTAGAAGAAAAATGCATGCTTTATGATGAAATTAAACTGGAACATGAGTCTCTTAAAGACATAAATGAAAATCTGAAAAAGGAAAATCATAATGAAAACAAGGACATAAGGTTAGTAGGTGACAGGATTAATAACATTTATATGCTTGATTTTAATACTTTGCATGCTAGTTCTATCTGCTATTTGTTGTCCAATTCTGATGAAAACTGGTTATGGCATAAGAGAGTAGCTCATATCCATATAGACCACCTCAACAAACTAGTTAGTAAACAGTTAGTTATAGGACTCCCAAACAGAAAGTTCACTAAGGATAGGTTGTGTGATTCCTATGAGAAAAGTAAGCTAGTTAAATCTTCTTTTCCCCCAATAGATATGTTCAAAACCAATAGGGTTTTGTAGTTGATACATATGGACCTGTTTGGTCCATCCCAAGTGAAAATCTTTGGAGGAAACCTATATGGATATGTGTTGATAGATGATTATTCTAGGTATACCTGGACTTTTTTTCTGACTCACAAGAGTGAGGCATTCTCCATTTTCAAAACATTTGCTACTTTAGTACAAAATGAGAATAACCAGAAAATTATTTCCATCAAAAGTGATAATGGAGGTGAATTGCAAAATGATTCCTTTTAATACCTATTGTGAACAAAATGGCATTCAACATTTATACTCAGCCGCTAGAACTCCTCAACAAAATGGAGTTGTAGAAAGGAAGAATAGGTCTTTAGAAGAGTTAGCTAGAACTATGATTAAAGACTCAAACCTTCCTAAGTATTTATGGGCTGATGCCATTAACACTGCCACACATGTAGTTAATAGAGTTCTGATTAGGCCCCTACTTAGAAAAACTCCCTATGAGTTGTACAAGGGTAGAAAACCAAACATCTCTTACTTTAGAGTCTTTGGATGCAAATGTTTTGTGTTAAACAATGGCAAAGAACATCTAGGAAAATTTGACCCTAAGACAGATGAAGGTATTTTTCTAGGTTATTCACAAACTAGTAAGGCCTATAGAATCTACAACAAAAGAACAAAAACCATAGAGGAGTCAGTTCATGTAAAATTTGATGAACTATTTGCTGAAAACTTGAACAACACTCCTCCTATAGTTGATGCTTCTTTGGATGAAGTTGTAGAATCTGAACCATTAGAACCTACTGAAACAGCACCTCCAACAAACATTGACTGTATAGAACCTATTAGGGTAGATGACTTACCTAAGGAGTGGAAGTTTAACAAAAACCACCCCATTGATAACATAATAGGGGATATCTCTAAAGGAGTTGCAACCAGGAAGAACCTTAGACATTTCTGCAATTTTACAGCCTTTGTATCTCAGGTAGAACCCAAAAACATTAAAGAAGCTCTCATGGACAATGACTGGATCATTTCCATGCAAGAGGAGCTTAACCAGTTTGAGAGAAACAAGGTGTGGAGCTTAGTTCCCAAACTAGTAGATAAACACATCATAGGAACCAGATGAGTGTTTAGGAACAAGATGGATGAAAATGGAGTCATAACTAGGTACAAAGCTAGATTAGTTGCCAAAGGTTATAATCAAGAAGAGGGAATAGATTATGATGAAACCTATGCCCCTGTAGCTAGACTAGAAGCCATTAGAATCATGTTGGCTTATGCTTGTATAATGGACTTTAAACTTTATCAAATGAATGTGAAAAGTGTCTTTCTCAATGGTGATATCCAAGAGGAAGTTTTTTGTTAGCCAAACACCTGGATTTGAAAATCATGATTTTCCAGATCATGTCTATAAGCTAACAAAAGCCCTCTATGGGTTGAAACAAGCTCCAAGAGCTTGGTATGAAAAATTAAGCAATTTCCTCATTGAACAAAACTTTTTAAGAGGAAATGTGGACAAGACACTTTTTATTAAAAAGGATGGAAAAGACATCTTGCTGGTCCAAGTATATGTTGATGACATAATATTTGGTTCCACAAATAATCAGCTGTGCAAAGATTTTGAAAACATGATGCAAACTAGATTTGAAAGGTCAATGATGGGATAGTTATCTTTCTTCTTGGGATTTCAAATCAACCAAAGCAAGAATGGCATTTTCCTAAGCCAAACCAAATACTACAATGATTTATTAAAGAAATTTAGTTTTGATAAGTTTAAATCCATTGATACACCTATGAGCCAAACCTGCCATTTAGATAGAGATGAGAAGGGAAAACAAGTAGATGCAACATTGTTTAGTGGAATGATATGATCTCTGCTATACCTTACAGCCAGTAGGCCTGATATAATGTTTATTGTATGCATGTGTGCTAGATACCAAGCAAATCCAAAGGAGTCACATCTAAGTGCAGTCAAAAGAATCTTTAGATATCTTATAGGAACCAAAAATCTAGGCTTGTGGTATCCTAAGGGATCTACTTGCACTCTAGTTGGTTACTCAGATTCTGACTTTGCTGGATGTAAACTAGATAGGAAAAGTACCTCAAGTACTTGTCACTTATTAGGAAACTGATCCCTAGTTTCTTGGCATAGCAAGAAACAAACTAGCATTGCATTGTCCACAGCTGAAGCTGAGTACATTGTAGCTGGAAGCTGTTGCGCTCAAATTCTCTGGATGAAGCAACATCTCTGTGATTTTGGCGTAAATCTAGGAATTGTGCCTATCATGTGTGATAACACAAGTGCAATTAGCATCACCAAAAATCCTATCATGCATTCTAGAACCAAACATATAGAGATAAGGCACCACTTTATAAGAGATCAATATCAAAATGGGAACATAAAGCTTGAATATGTCAACACAGCTGATCAGTTAGCTGACATTTTCACCAAAGCTTTACCCAGGATAGCTTTTCCCTTATTAGAATGAGACTAGGAATCATAAATCATGATGAAATCTGATTCTCGTGAGAAACAAATCGATTGCAACATCGATTATCCTATGACTAAACAACAAATTAGCTTTATGAAATCGATTGCACAATCGATTTATGACATACAGTGTCTGACTTGTCAAATTCAGAAATTCGAGCATCGATTGCATAATTGATTTGTACATGTAGACATTCGTTTTTACTAAAGTAGTCATCCAATCAATTGAATGCTAAATCGATTGATGTCTTGGATAACAGTTTAAAGAATCGATTGAACAATCGATTCATTTGTCCTCAAACTTCAAAAATGAGAAACTTTGCAAAACTCTAGCCTGAGCGTCGATTTGGGAATCAATTTGAACATTTTTTTTAAACCTGCACTTAATTGAATCGATTTGGAAATCGATGCTGAGATTAGCCTTTTTCTGAACTGATATGCAAATCGATTTGGGACATCGATTTAGTAATTATAACAATCGATTTAGGAATCGATTAACAATGTGACCGTTGCAATTTTTTTTACTAGCCGTTGAAAGGCAATAATGACTAAATCGATTCCATTTCCCTAGAAACGGTAACTCAATCGATTGACCAATCGATTTATGTGTGCTCAGGTTTAAAAGGAACAGTTCACTAATCGATTCTGAACATATCTCTCAAGCCCTAAATCGATTTCACCTTCGTTTTTCTGCAAATTTCTCAAAACTCTCTGCTGTTTCTCACATCTTTCTTCCTTCTAAACTCTCTCTGATACATTGCACTCACAAAATCTTGTTAATCTTACAATGGCTCGTGTCAAACAAACATCATACCAATCACCTTCCCCATCATCTTCATCTAGTGGGAGAACCCCTTCACCATCACCCACTTCTAAAAGAGTTTCAATCCCAACTCATAAAATATTGGCTAAAGATAAAGGAAAGTCCATAGCCACCGATCCAGGAAAAATTAAAAAGCGAAAAGAGCCTCCAACTGAGAAGTTAATGGCTGATGCTGTGAAGGACATTGCTCAGAAAAAGAAGAAAACAGTTTCTTCTCCTCCTCCAAAGAAGGCTCCATCTGTTAAAGACAAACAAGCTGAAGACTTTGATCTACCACCTGTTTTCCTAAAACGAAAAATCCATGAGACTAGAACCATGGATTTTACTTATTTTGATTCAGATGGTTTTACTTTCCAAAATCATTTGAGGTTTCATGGTTTGGAAAACTTTCTATCCTGCTCCCTTGATATCTATCCAAAGCTAATTAAAGCTTTTTATTCCACTTTCCAACTCACTGATACTGGATTCAAGGCTATAGTCAAAGGCAAGAGAATCTCAATGACATTTGACGAATTCTCAAGCCTGTCTGGACTGCCCTTTCATGGCAAATCAATTGATGGAAGTTCTGAAGCCGAATCTGCTAATGAAGGCTGGGAAGCTTCAGTGGATAGGCACACTGCTGTGTAGGACCTGATGATTGAAGGGTTTGTGGAAAAAATTTCACTTCCTATAGGTCAAATGAAGGTCCAACAACGGATGCTTATGTACGCTTTAACCCGAATGCTTGTATCACAACCCGACAACCACGCCGTCGTCCAAAAGTTGGACATCATTCTGTTGTGGGGTCTATGCAAAGAGCTCAAGATGAGTTAGGCATGGATTGTGCTGAAGTATATGATGGAAGTAGCACAAGACAAGCTGGTGCTCCCCTACCCACAATTGATCATGAAGATTCTAAGACATTTTAAAGTGTCCACTATCAATGAAGAATCTTCCAAAACCACCCTCACATTTGGAGAATCCATTGTCAACCAAATGCAATTGAAAAGGGTGAATGGCATTTGGACAAGACCTCAACCCAGTGTTGAACAAGCTCAGCCACATGTGGAGCAAGCTGAGCCAGTTGAAGCCCACTCCAGAATTTGAGCCAAGCTGCTGGAGTTTATGGAAACTCAGGCAGCTCAAAATGCTAAAGTGGACGCCTTCAATGAAAGAATGGAAATCGCTTTGAGCAAGCTTCAAGCTACTCTGGCCACTTTTGTTCAGGATGTGGACATAATACAAGAACACCTATGCCTTAAATTGTCTTTTGAAGATGTTGCTGATATAGGCCGACAAGCAACAAAAGATCTAAATCCAATCAACTTAGATAGTCCTGAACCTCATGGTAAGGAGACACCTGTTGAGGCTAATACAGCGGTCTATACCTCTCCCATAGATAATAATGAGGAACAGGCCTAGTTTAGGTGTTTAGGATTTTAGTTTCTTTGTTGTTTTGTATTGTTATGATATTGTTTGTAATATTTTATTTTTAAATGAAGTATATTTTTAACTATTCTCGCCTTTTTTTATACCTTTTTGCATTCAATGACAAAGGGGGAGAAAATGTTACAAATTTAAACTTGTGTTTCCTGTCCTGCTCAGATAACACGTCTTACAGCTCAGATACCATGTGCTACAAATTTTGATTAATTTTGATTTTTGTTCTGATACCACAAATTTTTGTTCTGATACCATGTGCAAGTTCTAATTTCTGTTCTATTAACAGTTGCTATGTGCTATTTGTTCTAATACCAGTTATTTCTATTCTGATACCAGTTCTGATACAATGTGCTAATGTGCTACTAAATTGATCTGTATGTGCTGATATCATTACTAATCATGTGCTGATACCGCTGCTATTCTGTCAAATCTTGTGATAACTAGAATACTATAGCATATGATATAGTTAACTCTGATTGCTCTGGTTGAAACAACTCTGATACTGCACATTGTAACAAAATCTGTTGTTGCTATAGTTTTTTTTATATATAGCTCTGATACTGCACTTCTAAAGTGATAATTTTCAACAAGCTCTGATACTCTGAAATTGATTTAGTACTCTAATACTTTGATGATAATCATGCATGCTAAATTTCAGGGGGAGCTTTCAAATTTTTTGTAATTATAATGATGAGTCTTGAAATGTAAAACTCAAGTTAAAATTGTGCATTGTATGTTTGTCATTTAATCAAAAAGGGGGAGATTGTTGGACATAAGTCCCCCTGATCATGATTTTGACATAATTAACAAACATACATTGTTCATGCATTATTTGATAAAACTAACAGTATGAACCAAGTTACATTTCAGGAAAATCAAGTAAAAACTATACAATTGGACACAAGCTTGGAACACAAGGAATCAAGCAAAAAGTAGAGAATGAGCTGGAGAAAGATGCAATTCTACCTAGTGTCATTAGTGGTTATAGTAGTTACTAAGTAGACTCATCCATGTGATTTCATGCTTAAGTATTTGCCAAATTTTAAAATGAAATCTTAAAATAAATAAGTAAACAAATCGATTAGCAAGTCTATTGCAAAATCCATTGGGCAATCGATTGTGTAACTCAAAATCAGAACTTTCACTAAGTACATCGATTGGGAAATCGATTACTTAAAGGTTTTAAGTGAAACCTGAACTCTGGGGTTAAATCAATTGTTTGGACAATCGATTAGCACGTCAATTGGAAAATTGATTTTGTGACTTACAGAGCCAAGCTAATTCTTTCCAAATCGATTCAGAAAACTCTTTTTCATCAGACTTGACCTCTGTAACCAACCAATCGATTGAACAATCGAGACATCAATTGAGAAATCGAGTTGTTTAGTCATAGAGACAACCACTTATTGCAACAAACCGATTGGCAAATCGATTGTGAAAAAGTTTTTTATCAGACTAAGCCTCTATGATAAATCAAATCGATTGAGACATCAATTGAAATTTGTTTCTTAATTTGCAAGATATATACTAATCGATTAGGTAATCAATTGATAAAATGAAATTCTTAATCATATATCAGAAACAAGTCTATAGTCGATTGGCACATTGATTTCAACTAAATGGTTGAGCCACTGTAACAAGCCAAATCGATTGGCAAATCGATTGAAGTATAATAGCTGAATCACAGAGACTAGTACAATCGGTTGACGAATCGATTGAAGCAAATTTTTTGAGTTATTGTGATCAGTTCAATCGACTGGTAAATTGATTGGATTAAAGTTTTGTGTTACATCAGCCAACTGCCAAATCGATTATGAGTAAATATGAGTCGACTGCGTAATCAATTGTTTTGATCTCGTTGTTTGAACAAAACACCTATAATCGATTACTCAATCGATTCTGATATGAACATGCTTCTGTTTCTGATTTAAGTATTAAAAGAATCGATTGTAAAATCGATTTATTCATATATTTTCAAGTACCAAGAAAAATAGGAAACACGATAATCGATTGGGAAATCGATTGTGCTGTTTTAAACGTTTATAAAATCGATTGAGGAATCGATTTTACTGTGTTTTTCTGAAACATATATAAGCTGAGGGATACGGTGGCTTCAAAATAGAAGCGAGAAGAGTTTGATACATAGGCTTGAGTTAGCTGGACAATCTGTAAAATACACTCTAGACGATTCTATTGGAAAAAGGCTGAAATCGGTTCGATTTCGAGACTGGACGTAGGCTGTCATACTGACAGCTGAACCAATATAAATCTTGGTGCAATCTCTCTTAACCCTTTCTCTTTAATTCAATTTTGCATGAAAGCTTTATCTTGAATGTATGTGTTAGCAAAATTCTATCTTGTTTGATAATTTGAATGAGCATTGTATGTGTACACTTGTATTGTTTTACATGCAATCTTTGGTCCTGAATAAATCCTGTTAATTGACTATCTTGTTAAGGTTAGAATTAATCACGCTTGAATTGGAATAATATTGATCACGTTGGTTTTGATATTAATTTCAATACTTAGAAAAAATTGAATTACTTTTTTTGTAACCTTGCATAAAATTTCCTAAGATCAGAGGTCATATAATAACATGAATGAATGAAGGTGATGAAATGTTTTTAAGGAAGGAATCTAGTAGTTTTATTTTTAATTTGATGAAGAAGATCATGGACAAGACGAATAATTGACCTTGAATTTTAATTTGGGTTTTTTTGGATTTTTGTTTTTGATGAAGAAGTACTAGAAGAATTTTATTTTGAATATAAAAGAACTAATATGTAATTTTCCCTATGATATAATTAGTGTTTTGATATATATAAAAAACTAGGTTTATTTAGATTCATTTATGATAGTTTTGTGTGTCGTAGATGATTCTCCAATTTTCAATATCCACATATGATCATGAATAAAAAAGGAAAAAAAAAATATAGAACATCATTCTATGCATTAAAAAACTTTTTTAAGTGATTTTGAACTTCATAAATCAACTCACAAGTTTCTAGATTGATTTGCATAGGTCCTGAAACTATTCTAGTGTTTTAGATTTGGTGAATCGACTCACACACCTACGAATCTATTCACATTGCTTAAGAATGAAATTTCAGGCTTTCTAAACAATTATTTGACTAAGTGTACCAAATCGTTCAAGTAATAATAACAATAAGTAAAATCATCTCAAGAGGGATTGTTATTAATTTAATAATGCAACAAAGTAAATAACATTTAGGTATGTAAAATATTTATGATTGGTAAATAAAATCAAACAAATGTAAAATTAAATAGAGCAAATTCAATAAGAGAAAAACGATTAGAGAATTCTAATCACCTCATTTTCGTTATGCAATTCTTGATTTTGTATTTTAAAAATCTAACTTATTTGATTAGGTCAAATTAACAAAATAGACTAAGACAAATTCTTTAGCTCAAACTCCTTTTTCTATGACAACAAACCCTAATTCCTTAAGTGATCAAACTCGTTTCTCAAAACATGTACGAATATTAATTTCTCAGACACATGTTAATATTTTATATTCCTATAACAATATTGAAACTTGAACATATACTCCGGTTTATATTATTATAGTCTATTTTCCAATAACGAAATAATTCATAGGCTCAATTATATAGTGATCAAGCACAAAAAATAATTAAGAGTAAAACTATATGAATAATCAAACTCATTTTAATTGCATAAAGAGGATAAGAAAACCAAAATTAAATAGATTCAAGGAGATTCATCTAATCCCTAATAAATAGGAAAATGAGTGCATTCATTAAAAAACATAGCAACAATGAATAAGATAAAATTACACATACGAATGACAGAATGAATCTTCACTTCCTGCTTCCAAGAGTGAAATCTTCAAGTTCCTAGCCTCCAAGATGTCTTCAATATGATCTCCAATGCCACTTAATTAAGAACCTTTGCAAAATATAAGTTTTTAGCTTAAATAAGGCTTGGGGATGCGTGTTAGAGTATTGCTGCGATTCTGGATGCATTGCTCTTGACAAAAAATTGTGGAACCAGATGCATTGTAGTGCATGGCTAGGCACAATGCGCTGCCCTAGGAGCAATGCTATGTAGTGTTAAATAAACACTTTTGTTCTTACGAAATTATTGTCCCACTAATTTGATCTACATTTTTCACTCTTTTGCAACTCAAATTGGGTTTCAGTATTTCCATGAAAGTTGTAGCTATGGATGTTAGATTTCATTTGCAACTAATTTGACTCCATTTAGACGTCTACAACTCCATACATGATTAAAACATTCCACAATGGTCATGTTTTTTCACCAAAACTCAACACTATCCTAAACCAATGAAATAAAACAAAAATTACATAAAATAGTTGGTTAATTGTGAAAATGAAAGCATAAATACCTTATATTATCGAATTACCATTTATTCAAAATAACTCTAAAATGAACATTAAATTGAAAGAAATAAACTTAATAATTGGCTAAAAATGACTATAAAATAATTACTGATGAATCTTCATCACTTTCAAGAAACTTATGAATCGACTCACTAGTCTGTAAGGTGATTCACACGACCTACAATATCAGTTTCTGATAGTTACAAATCAATTATTTCAGTTAGGATGCATTGTAGTTTCACCTATCAATTCATATTCTTTAAATACTTATATGAACAACCATTTAGGGAAAAAAAAATACTTTCAACAGCATCAATACATGCAAGATCATAATAAAGATTAAACATCATTTTTAGTTCAAGTCTAATGTGTTTTTCAGTCTTTGATTAAGAAAAACTAAACGTGGGGTATCTTTTATTGGGAGTGATTGTTTTATATGCAAGAGATTAAGGGGATATTGATTGATTGCATGTCAAAGGTTAGCAATGATGTGTCCTTTTTTATTCTAAAGTTGTTAGTACTCTAGAGGTGACTATCATCCAAGAATGAAAAGGTATTTACATTTTCGAAGATAGGGATTCAAACTTAATCTTAAAAGGGTTTCAAGATGTCTTGTTCTTGGAGTATTTAGGAAGTAAGATTGTTATACTTTGTAACATTTAAAATCTAAAAATCTAAAAGCAATGACGAGTTAGAGAAACCAATTTTCTTATTTTTGAATGATACAAAAATTTGTGATATTGAAAATTTTGTTTTAAACTTTTTTATGGTTTGAATTATTGATTGATGGAACTATATTTTTGGAAAGACATCAACAATTGTGAATTGTGTTTAAATGTGAATTTTTGGTGTACTTAGTTTTTCAATCATTTATTTATTCCATTAAGCATGATTCTAGTTTACTTTTGATGATAGAATCATTACAACTTTGTTTGATTCAATCTACGTAACTTCTTATGTTTAAATTTATCTTTTAGTCTGGACTAACATTCGAATTTCTAAGACAGGATCCAATAAAAATTATTTATTTGCCATCGTGTTTTAATAAATTTATGTTGCATATTAAAAACCTCTGAAAAAGTTGGAACTCTATTCAACTCATCTTCAAGGGTCATCTTAATTAACATGATATAGGAAAGAAAACTTACAGAATCAATGTAGAAAGAAAAAAATCTTAAAACCCCAATATTTGAGAAGAAATAAACTTAAAAGACCAATATAAAATTAATTTAAGGATTTGGAATTTCCACATCAATATTTTTAACAATTACATGAGATTTTTTTTAAACGAATATTAAAAAATAAACACTATGTGCACCACTAGATACTTAAATGACCTATTGAGAAGAAAACAACTTAAAGGACCAATTCAATAAATTGGTCAAATTTAAAGAATTGCAAATGTAATATTATAAAAAAAATATCAAACCAAGAAGAAAAATAAACAAAAAAAGACTAAAATAAAATGATTGTGGTTTGATAATCTATACATACTTTGACAATCTCAGAATACAATGTTTTACTACTCAATTTAAAATATTTTACAAGAAAAATATTTTAAACTTTTTCTATAATTTTGAAAATAAAAATTATGAACACTCTAAACACATAACTATTTAAGCCTCCACACCCAAAAACTAAAATATATTATTGTAGTGAATAAACTCAGAATAACGTTTATTTGTAATAATTCTATAATTCTTTTTTTTTTCTTTCATATTTCTCAAAGTAAGACCTTGATGAACCCGCTTTGCTACAATAGAGATATCTAAGTGTCATAATAATTAATAATTTTATATTAAAAGAATTACTCCTTTCATCCTAAAACAAGTGTCTTGTTTTGATGGATTTAATTGAAATGATAAATGTTCAAATAGTCTCTCATTATTTTGATATGTAAAGGAAGAGGGAGGTTGGAGCTATATACATGAGTTTCAATTCTTTGTTATAAGATGCATCAGTCAAAAATATTTTAAGTTTGAATTTGATTAGAATATTATAAGATATAGTTTATGTATTTGCGTTAGAATATTGTGAGATATAGTTTATGTGTTTGTTTTAGAATATTGTGAGATATATTGGGTGTAATGGAAGACCAAAATATTTGAGAGAAGTCTATTTATTGTAAAATTTTCACATATTGTTTTTTGGTTGTCATTAGACAATAATCTTTATTTTTTTTCTTTTAGTTTTAGAGTTTCCACGTTTAATTCTTGTATTTGATTGTGTTCCTGTTATATTCTCTATGTGTATTTTTTCCAACATCTAATTTCAAAACTTTTGGATCGATCCAAATAGATAGAATTATTAGTATATTCTATGGTTGCAGATTTGCCTAATGTTCCACATTAAAAAAAAAAAAAAAAGGTGACACTTGAAAAGTACTATTTGAAAAGATTCTATCTAAAAAAGACTATGTACTTAAGGTAACTTATCTGATTCACGGTTATATTATGTCAAGTTCCATTGTGAAGTTAGGCATAGATAAATTTGATTGGGTAATCAATTTTGACTTGTGAAAAATTCACGTCAATAATATATTGATACAATCATGATTACGCAAGTGCATTGATTAAGATTGATGAAAGGTGTATTGTAAGATTATGTCGCTAAAAAACTTCTTGAAATAGATTAACTTCAAGTAAAAAGTTTTAGAGTGGTTTAATTTCAAGTAAAAATTCATCATAGTCGTTGTTATAAACACAAACATCATACACATCATCAAACTTTTCATTTTTACTAATACAATCGTTATTAATTAATTATATTTCATTCATTGTTTATCCAAAACTAGTCTTATTACTAATTAACTTCATATCGGTTGTAACTCACAACTATTTATCTTGAAAATCATTTTAAACTCCTCTTTATTGTACCCTTTTGTTTAAGATTTTTTTTTAAATTAGGTTTTTATAGTATTTTATATTTTTCTTATAACATTTTTTAAAAATGATTTTAAAAATAAAGGTTCAAATAAAAAATTAGTTTAAATAGTTTATCTTAAAATATAATTTTAAGTATTTCATCTATTTTTTACAACTTTTTTGAATAATGAAATGTCAAAAAATAATTAAAATGAAAAGTTATTTTGATAAACTATTCATAAAAATCATTTTTGAAATATATCTTTTTTAAAAAAATATAATTTTTATCGTGTTAAAATCTCTAATGATAAATATTTAAGTTATTGAATGTGAAAATTACTTTTTTTTATTTGGTAACAAGTGAAATCTAAAAAACTTTTACTATTTTTAAATAAATTTTCATAAAAGTTATTTTTAAAAATATATAATCAAAATCCCTTATTTAAATTCTTAAGCAAACGGATTCATGGTCTAATCAATTAAACACTATTTCTAATCTATTATAATTAACTTTTAATCAATTATTAGATTATATTTCTCCCTAAATCGATTAGCTAAGTCCCTTATCTAATTGACACATTATTCTTAATTATTCCTAAATTAATACTTAGATTATTCCTACGGATTTAGGAACTTATAATCAATTAATCTAATTTATTAACTTTTTTCCTAATCAATTAGCTCATTAATTCTAGTAATTTTATAGTTATATAATCAATTAGTCTAAGCTATTTAATCGATTTTCAATCTAAAATCAGCAATATCAATTTAAATGATACATCGTAATCTAACTAATTTATCATCAATTTTGGGTCATTATCAACATTTGTTATCATAGTGTAATAATAATTGATTAGTTATCATCAATTAGGAATTGATCGTAAATTTCGAATTTCACAAGCTTCACAGTGAGACATGTGGATTCGCCATGGGAAGATGCGCTTATTGCAAAGTTGTAATTGTCAATATTTTCGTCGTTGTACGAAGCTAATTCTCGTTGTGCGAAAAGGTTTTGACTGCGCAATATATGCATAAAATGGGTGTTTTCTTCTAAACTTGAATCTTCACGAAACAATCAGTAAAACTCTACTAAATGGGATTAAAACTAACATAAGACATTAGAAATAAAATCTAAGATATGATTATGATTCATATGGATGAATGAACACTTACTCAAACTGTGAAAGTAATAAAAGTAGAGTTTCTATTTGGGGTTCAAGGTTTGATCTAGGATCGAAAAGAAATTAAGTGAACTTGGATAATTGATGGAAGGAACTCTAGGAATTCGAAATAACGTGTCAAAGTTGCAACACAAATAGGTTTTTTTTTTTTTATTATTATTATACCACTCAAAAAAAAATTAAATACCATAATACCACTTTTTTTAAATTATATACTAAACTACTATCTATTTTAAATTTATATTTCTTCCTCTTAGAAATTGATATTGACCCCTAAATTTTTTCAACTAACTTTTTTTTTAAGGAAGGAAGAAAAATCGGTTTTCTCAATACCGATTTTTCAACTGAAATTTTTTTTTTTTAATTATTAAATTTATTTTATCATTTATAAAATTATTTTTATTAGTGTTACTATTTAATAGGCACATATATAGGAAATTTCATCAATTAATAAAGCCACGTTCGCCCGCTAAGAAATAATGCAACACATTATTTTTCGTTAACATCTTTCTTAATAATAAATATATGTTTTATTAATCAATAATTGTTATTTTAATTAAATAATTAATTTAAGTTTCATTTATTATTAATTTAAATAATTATTATTTTCATTAAATAATTAATTTCAATTCTATTAATTATTTAATTAAGTAATTAATATTTTAATTAAATAAATAAATACAATGTTAATTATTTAATTAAAATATTATTAAAAAAAATTAATTAAATGGACTCCATAAAATAACAATATTTAATTTAATATTATAATTAAACATACAAATACCAAATTAATTAATTTTATTACAATGAACTAATTTCAATTAAGAGCATTAGTACGATAAAGGCATGTATTCTTGCTATGTCCCTCGTTTCGACACAAACCACATCTCTTGGGGTGTGTGTTTTTCTCTCATTGATCCATTTCAGTATGAATACGAGTAGACTACGGACGATATTTTGGATCTCTTATCATGGTTGAATTGTGGCACAACTCTATTCCATTGTATTCTGGCCAATATGATTGAAGAGGAATTGCTGGGAACTCTTCTTTGTAAACGTCAAAGATACATTGCAATGTATACTTAGAAGACACATACATCATGTAGTCATGGTGAATAAATGAACAAGTGGCAATGACATGTGAACATGAACAGTGTAATGCTTGAAATTCACCACAATCGCACCATCTTTTGTCGAGGTCTACCTTGAATGTCCCTACAGGACGACCGCTTGGTGGACGAACCAACTCCTTAATTGTAAATATATTATGGGCTCGATTGTGAATAACAACTTCATGGGAATTTGACATTGTTCGTTCCTTGTTAAGATTTTGAATGATTGTATTTGAGTAAATCAAACCTGATGTCATCATTGCTTGGGCCTGTGTCCCTCTTTCTTCAAATTTTGCAGTCACTCTGTAGTATGTTGCTTTCACTAAAGAACTGATTGAAAGATTGTGTGTCCCCTTTAATACATTGTTAATGCACTCAGAAAGGTTAGTTGTCATGTGTCCCCAAGGTCTACCTTCATCATATGCTTGTAGCCATTGTTTCTTTGGAATATCGTCGAGCCATTTCACTACGTCTTGACTCTAATCACTAATTTGTCTTCTAAAGTATGTGATGCTTGGTTGATTCATAGAGTATCCTGAATGAAAAAAAGTTGATGTTGTTTAGACAATTTGAAAACAAAATTATAAGAAAAAATATGTGTTAGATATATATATATATATATATAAAATACTAACCCATGCTGGTTACAATATCTTTCATTAGCCCATTTTTGAAGGTCCTCATGAAGTTTTGTGATATATGTCGAATGCAAAAGACATGATGCCAATTGTTGTTTACACGCCTAACAACACTTTTAATTGACCCATGTCTATGTGAAATCAAGTAGAGGTTGGGTTGAGGTGTGACAAATATTCGTAGACGAGTGAGGAAGAAAAACCAACCATCTGATGTTTCACCCTCAACAATGGCGTATGCTATAGGAATGGTATGACCATCACCATCCTGAGCGATTGCCATTAGTAAGGTCCCACGATACTTCCCATATAACCATGTTCCATCAACTGAAACAACTGGTTTACAATGATCAAACCGTCTGATACATGGTTGGAAACTCCAAAAGAGACGATGAAAGACAGCTTTGCTAGGAACTCGTTGGTCATCCTCAATAAAGGGCCCCACTTCAATATCGGTAACAGTACATGGAAGATAATGTTTGAAAGCAAGAATCCACCTTGGAAGCTCTTTATATGATTCCTCCCAATTGCCGTATATTCTCTCAATGGCATTTTGTTTTGCAGTCCATGTCTTTCTATAAGTAGAGGTATATGTGTATCGAGATCGCATATATGCAATCAATACTGAAACTGATATTGTGGGATCCACTGTTACCATTTGTAAGATGCTTTCACAAATAACAGCCGAAGAGAGTTGTTGGTGATCTTGTGAAACCATTGT
The DNA here is from genome assembly GCA_037974835.1 of Cicer judaicum. Lineage (NCBI taxonomy): Eukaryota > Viridiplantae > Streptophyta > Magnoliopsida > Fabales > Fabaceae > Cicer > Cicer judaicum. The sequence continues at coordinate 3,881,719 of JBBPBS010001171.1, read as the reverse complement.
TGATGAGCATGTGTGTGGCCCTTCTAGTTTTGTGATCTTCCAAATGTTTGATTTCTTTTCATTCAAGATTCTACACCTCCACGTACAATTTTTATTTTTACAATGGACAATCCATCTAGTGCTATCAAAATGTGCAACGACGAAGCTCGTAGAATTGTGCATCTGATATTCTTTTACACACTACATTACCACAACTTTTGTGGGAAATGTCATCTCCACTTGAAGATTGTCAGGATCTGGAACAAGGTAAGATTGGTTTTTGGACATAGAGTTGACAAATTCATTGTCAACGTAATTCATGTTGTCGGAGGTAACGTTGCGAAAATGTGAGGGGGGTTAGAGAAAAAAATTGTAGTAGATGGACATTCTACTAAGGGTTCCTGATCATCATCATCATCATCATCGTCATCGACAACAACTTCAGTAAGAATATCATCCTCATTCTCACTAAAATCGTTGACTTCTTCATTGTGGACACCAGCTACAACACTAATAGGACCATCGTACAGTGTGTTAAGGTCAATATCATGGGTGGATGTTGATGGGTGTTGTGACGATGAGGCTACGGACTAATGGTGGATTTGTGTTTCAAAAAAGAGGTATGAAGATGGAATGGAGTTGGGATGTGAAGAGGGTAAACTTACTTGTGTGTCGTCTCTAGGATCATCTACTAACTGTGCATAAACTTCAATTATTGAAATACCAAGGCATTTACTTGCTATGAACATGTCAAACATCATATACACGTCATCATCTCCTAAAAGATTTAACGATTCATATCGAACATGTCCTGGCACAAGAGTTATAGGGTATCGGTAAATAACATCGACCACCCTCTGTGAGTTGTCTAGTTGAATCTTTGTTTGGATACATTTGATAAGTCCATCAAGTTTGATATTTTTTTTTCACTTTTACCAATGATGTATTTGTGCATGTAAAGACAACACCTTCTATGTTTGTCCTCTCAACATGTCCATTGTAATAAATATACTAGGACAAAAAACTCTTATGGAGCCATTGTAGGTAAAAGATGTATATGAGTAAGTGTTTAGAATGATATTTGTTTATGTACTGAATAAGTGAACATTACATATTTATACTATGATGGATAACATCCCAATGATGTCAGCGTAATCCTCCAATCTTGCATTGATTGGCTGGTTCGAATTTTGGATAGGATAATGCTTACGTGTACGATGACGTCAGCGTAATCCTCCAATCATCCACTGATTGGCTGGTTTGGATTTTTGGATAGCATAATGCTTACGTGTAATATGATGTTAGCATAATCTGGTACAATGACGTCGGCGTAATTCTCCACTCATTGGCTGGTTTGGATTTTTGGATAGGATAATGTTTACATGTAAGATGACGTCAGCATAATCCTCCACTGATAGGCTGGTTCGGATTTTTGGATAGGATAATGCTTATGTGTACGATGACGTCAGCGTAATCCTCCAATCATCCACTGATTGGTTGATTCGGATTTTTGGATAGGATAATGCTTACGTGTACGATGATGTCAGCATAATTTGGTACGATAACGTCAGTGTAATCCTCCAATCCTCCACATATTGGCTGGTTCGGATTTTTGGATAAGATAATGTTTACGTGTAAGATGACGTCAGTGTAAGCTGGTGTGATGACGTTAGCGCAATCCTTCAATCCTCCACTGATTGGCTGGTTTAGATTTTTGGATATGATAATGAATACGTGTACGATGACGTCAGCGTAATCCTCCACTGATTGACTGGTTCGAATTTTTGGATAGGATAATGCTTACGTGTAAGATGACGTCATCGTAATTTGGTACGATGTTGTCAGCGTAATCCTCCAATCCTCCACCGATTGGCTGGTATGATGACGTCAACGTAATCCTCTTATCCTCCACTGATTGGCAAGTTCGGATTTTTTATAGGATAACGCTTATGTGTAAGATGACGTCAGCGAAAGCTGGTATAATGTCGTCAGCGTAATCCTCCACTGATTGGCTGGTTTGGATTTTTGGATAGGATAATGAATACGTGTACGATGACGTCAGCGTAATCCCCCAATCCTCCACTGATTGGTTTGTTCTGATTTTGGATAGGATTGCAATGGTTTTATAAATAGTCATTATGTTCATATTATTATTCACACACACTTTAAAGCTCTCACATTCACAACATATAAGCTCCATGGCTCTTTTAAGAAATTAATAGCTTCACAAGTCTAGAGATATCGCTGAGATGGTAAGTGGTTGTAATCATCTTATGTATACATGTTTTTAATCATCATCTTCATAATTCTAATATTAAATTTTTTTAAAATGTAGAACTTGATTGAATGTCACCACCACTTTAGAATGGAGGAACCAAATGATATGATAGTTCCCTACTTGGAGGAAGCTAGGTTTTTGACCGTTGTAAAATTGGGATTTTGTAACGTGGACCCATCATTGATGACTGCAACGGTAGAACGTTGGAGAACATAAACACAAATATTTCATCTTCTAATAGGAGAGTGTACAATAACTCTTGAAGATGTTGAATTACAACTTGGTCTACCTATCAACGAAAGACCAGTAACTGGAGGTGGTGCTTTAGATTGGGATGAAGAATGCCAACAACTTTTGAGTGTCATTCCTCCAAAAAATCAAATGGTGGGCCAATTCGTCAAACTGAAATGGTTAAAAGATACATTTGCTCATGTTTCAAATAATGCAGCAATTGAGCAAGTACAACAACATTGTAGAGCGTACCTATTACGCTTGATTGGGGGTTTGGTAATCCCTAACAAATCTTGCAATAAAGTTCATTTGAAGTATCTTCCCCTGTTGAAACATATTCAATGTGTTCGACTATTTAGTTGGGGTTCAGCCTCTTTGGCAAACTTATACAGACAAATGTGTCGTGCAACCGCACCGTCTTATGCACGTATGGGTGGATGTACATTGCTCCTTCAATCTTGGGTATAGTATCGCATGCCGTTCATTGCCCCTCATTGCACTAGAGAGATATCATTTCCACTAGCAAAACGGTAAAATATTTTTCATATTAATCCAACAAATTACATATAATATACTTGTCAAACTTGCTAAATAATAGTTTTATATTCTTTTACTAGATGGATTGGCAGGGGACTAATCCATTCTGGAACTCCATATGGGGATCTTGTCAGTTATAGATCAAACAATGATCACATGCAATATTATCAAGTTTAAAATTTTATTGTTCAACAAAATTTATATTTATTATAATTGTGTTGTCTTACTAATATGTCTTTTTTTTCTCTAGTTCATATGGATGCCTTATAGGGGTCTTGAAAATATCATATCACAATAAGCATATCAGGATTAAATGATATGGACTGCCAAAATCGTATTGATTTATTTCTCAATTGTTGAATGACATCAAACAGATAGAGTCAAACTGCAGTTTGGACTTTTGCAGGAAATACCAGATGAGCCTGAAAATATTGATACACTTTAGTGTCAGGATATGAGAGGCAATCATCTGGAAAATTGAAAAGACAAACATGCTTCATGGATTCAATTTTGGAACGAACGTCGATGTAATTATCTTACCGGTCAACCGATACATGGACACCCAATACCAACAGAGGAGTATATGGTGTGGTTTATACACAACTCTAATCTGTATCTATCAACTCTACACCTACTACGGGACCCACGATGTGGTGTTGCAGAAGAGTCAACTCAACCATCACACTGACAAAGACGTAATAGACCTCGCCTACCGACTCCCCTGTTACTATTGAAAATGAAGCGCTAGAACCACATCGTCATTCATTTTCTTTCACCCAACACAACAACAATTTGAACCACCAAGACAATCATTTCAATTCATGTCAACTCAACAAGAAGATCACCGAAAATCTCTACATTCAAGTGATCAAGATTTTGTGAATAACTTATTTGGTGCAGACCTAGGTACGCCTGAATCGGCTGCTCATTATATTAATAACATGTACTCATTTGGTATTCCATCATTCCCAAATCAAGTAGACCATACTTCTTTGATGCATTTCGACCTACTACGTGAAAATTTTCAAGAGACATATGCCCCAGTTGACGAAGAAAACTCACCTCCACGTCGTCCACGTTGTATTCGTCAACCACCACGATGTTGGACTGGACACCATATAAGAGACTAATGTAATAAAAATATTGTAATAAAATTTGTATATATTTTTTTCACTCATTTGGTATTTGTATGTTTAATTATAATATTAAATTAAATATTTTAATTTTATGGAGTCCATTTAAATAATTTTTTTAATAATTATAAAATATAAAATTAACATTGTATTTATTTATTTAATTAAAATATTAATTACTTAATTAAATAATTAATAAAACTTAAAATTAATTATTTAATTAAAATAATATTCATTTAAATTAATAATAAATGAAACTTAAATTAATTATTTAATTAAAATAACAATTATTAATTAATAAAATATGTATTTATTATTAAGAAATATGTTAACAAAAAATAATGTGTTGCATTATTTCTCAGCGGGTGAACGTGACTTTATTAATTGATCAAATTCTCTATATATGTGCCTATTAAATAGTACCAATAATAAAAATAATTTTATAAATGATAAAATAAATTTAATAATAAAAAAAAAACAAAAATTAAAAAAAATAAAATAAATTCAGTTGAGAAATCGGTAGTGAGGAAACCGATTTCCCTTCCTTCCTTAAAAAATAAATTAGTTGAGAAAGTTTAGGGGCCAACACCGATTTCTAAAAGGAATGATTACAAAGTTGAAAATAGATGGTAGTTTGGTATATAATTTAAAAAGAGTGGTATTATGGTATTTAATTTTTCTTTTAGTGGTATAATAATAAAAAAGCCTTCGAAATAAAACCTTGTTTTTTGTTTTGTTTTTCTTCTTTCTTTAAATAGTGCTTAGTTTTGTGTATTGTCACATATGTGAAGCGTACCCAAAATGCAAAGTTTTAATTATTTCTCTCACTCGCTTAGACTAGCTCATATTGTCACATATGAATGTGCAGACACGAGACGATGAGTAGAATTGTGTTTGACTAAGTTGAATTATTTTTGCTAATTTATTTAAATTTGGTTCAGGTTTGGTGACTTAGAATAAAAGTAGTAGCAATTGATTTAAGTGATTAAAGACAGAAGTAAAACGAGAATTGTAGAATTAAAGTGATACAAGAACTTATCCTGATTCACCATCAACTTGGAAGTCTAGTCCCCTCACTTAGAAGGATTTAATCCAATAATAAAAAAAATTGAATTACATAACACCTGACCCTACAAGCCAATCTTCTCAAAACAACCTGACACCTACATGTTTTTTAAGGAACACAAACACTTTGACTCTACAAGCCAAATCTTCTTAACACAACCTGAAAACTTACATATTGCTTGAGGAACACAAAAGCCACTATCGAACTGGGTTACAAGAGTTTGGAACAAATTAATTTGTTTCTGATAAGTTGATTGTAACAATGACTCTCACACTAAAAAACACTTAGAAAATATTTATTTTAGGCAAATGTTTCTTTAGATCTTAACCTTATAAACTCTAATGACTTAGGAAATTTTGTGTTTGTGAGTTCTCTTATTTTCTTATTCAGCCTTGATTATCTATTTATAGAATAGGTTAGGGTTTCTCTTTTGTCCTTGCAAAATCTGAATCAAATCTTTGCAAATAACAAATGTATCTTCTTGTAAACAATTCTTGAAAATATCTTCTTATAAATAATTCATATCTTCTTGTAGATTCTGACCAATTTTTCTTGTAAATATTTTATATCTTCTTGTACATAAATCTTGAACAAATCTTCTTGTAAATAATTCATATATTCTTATAGATAAATCTTGATCATATCTTGTAAATAATTCATATCTTCTTCTGATAAATTTGGATCAAATCTTCTTATAAATAATTCATATCTTTTTGTGATAAGATCTTGATCATATCTTCTTCAAATTTTAACCATATCTTCTTTTCAACTTTGTCAAAGATTTTCTTCAATTATAAATCTAAATCAAATATTATTTTAGGTTATCTTCAAAAACATTAATATTGTCTCATATTTTTACTTTATTGGAAGTGGAATGGATTTGGGTTGTTCTTGGATCTTTACAAGTTTTTAATTCGGCTAAGTCTTCTTTTCATACTTAATACTTTCAATTTCAGTCGTTGACTTGTCATTAGAGGCATTGACTTTCTTTTTAGAGTGAGATGATGATGATAGTTAGTTGTAGAATTGCATGACTTAGAATTAGTGGCATTGACAAAATCACTTTGTTGAAACTTCAGAGTTTATGCAACATTAAGGGTTTCATATCCGAGGCAACATTTGGAGTGTGTTGCACCATTTTGATCAACGAGTTATGAGCTTTGAATTAACTCTTCATAGTTAATTATACCTTGTTATGAACTCTTCAGAGACATGTCAAGTTTGTGCACATCAGAGATATGCAAGAGCTTCAGAGGCATGCTTCATATTTAGTCTTCATACGCAATTTCAGAGCCATTTTTCAAAAACAGTCTTCAGACTCAAACATCAGACCCAAACTTTAGATGCCATCTTGGTAAGCTTTAGAGGTACGTTACTTTTAGAGGCATGTGTTCAGAGGCAAACACATGTACTTTGTATTCCTCTAATCACTTCCTTTGATCACTTCCTCTGGTGACTTTCCTTTATGTGCTTCTTCTAACAATTTTTGCATACTTAATGAAGTCATTAATCCAAATATATTGTTATCACAAAATACTTTTGTTAACATCAAAACTATCAGTGAAAAACCAACTTGGTTCCAACAACATATGAAACATGGCCCTGAACGTGTTTTCCCCAGAGTTGGATTGCTCGTGTGAACCCTCACTGCCGCATATGCGATACGACTCATAAACTAAACCAAACTCAATGATTTAGCTTGCAGATGCAAGCTTTGTGCCTCACATATATGACACAAGTCGGGAACAAAACATAAACCTTATGAATCTTATTGCATATGTGAGCCATGTGCTTCACATATTAATACAATAACCACCACGTTTTGGGCTCACTCGCATATGCGAGTAATCTTCCTCACATTTGCAACAAATTATGGCACAACTTTCAAGTTGACTTTCCTATGATATTCTTTTACCATACATAATATCACATCACACCTTACATCAATGTCAACAAATACTCGAATAAGCCTAATTTTATTGCACATCCTTGACTTGTATATTTCACAAGCCAAAATTTATTTTTGCATCAAATTTCTCTGTCAAAAATTACACCATTTGTAGTTGTATAATAATCCTAATTTTATAGCACATCCTTGACTTGTATATTTCACACGCCAAAATTTATTTTTGCATCAAATTTCTCTGTAAAAAATTACACCATTTGTAGTTGTATCCATTCTATAAGTGTGCACCAAGTGCGGGAGTCACGCAACACATACATCGATGGAGCAAAAGGGATTCAGTGAATCTAGTCATGGTAACGTTTTGTAAAACGATTAGCAATATAGAAAGAGTGGTGTTCGTGCGACTAGACTAACATTACGATGCACGAGCTAAGAATTTCAAAAAAGGAAAAATGATCAAAAAATTGTGTCCCCTACTATGTAAATTGACATGAAGAAAAGAAAACACCAATCACATATGTGTGAAGCCACTTTTTGCCAAAAATGGAGGAAAAGTAGAAAGTGAGCGAGAAAGAGGAATAAATAGATAATGATTATATTAAACATATTATTTAGTTAATTAACTATAGAAGTTATGTACAATAGTGATAGTTAGTTAGTATAAATATTATATTAAATAATGAGATAATTGTTCTTTAATTACATCAAAATAATACATAAGGTTTATATAGCCAATGAATAACAACTAATTAATATAACTAACTATACTTACAAACTTTTGTACTTGACCTGTACATTTAACTATCTAATTAACTAATATTATCTAACAAATATGTCTAATATCTTCTCACAAGTCGAAATATGTTGTTTACTACACTTTTAGTTTGGAAATTACAAAAAATGAATGTCGAAAATACATCGACTACAAATAATGTCAAATATCAAAATCTATCAACTAAAAAAAATTTAACCAGGTATATTTTTTTATGGATAGAATCTAAAAACCCAATTAAGGCTAGACAATATGAGTTTTTCCTAATCACTCGTTTCTTTTTGGACATAAGTTGTATTAGAAAATAAGATGAAACTATTTTATTGAATAATTCCTCATGTATTGAAAAGTAAAACATTAAAGATTACTTTACAATATAACATCTCAATCCCTTTATACAATGGGAGAAAACATATATGAAGTTGTGTGACAACCATATCTAAAATAACATAATTAACTAACTAATAACAACCTAGGACAAGTATCTTATAAGTCATTACTAGCAAGCTTACAATTAGGTTGTATGACAAGAAACTATCAAGTTGATTGTGAGGCGGGCAAACCGACTGGCGAGTGAACAAGCTAGCTGACTGACAGACTAGTGGACAAACTAGTTGACTGGCAGACTAGTGGACAAGCTAGTTGACTAGCTGACTGGTGGAGCAAGTTGGCTGGGAGGCTGACTACTGCACAAGTTGGCTGACTGGCTGATGACACTAAGGCTAGCTGAAGGTAGAAGAGAAATGAACTAGACATAATGTATCGATTATTCTAATACCCCTCATAAACTAGAGCTTGATATATATATCAAGTAATCCAATATATGAAACAAAAATGTTGAAATACTTTGGCAGCAAGCTCTTGTTAAGAGGTTAGTTGTTTGGTTGTCACCTTTTATAGGCATTAATTTAAGGATGTCAGCTTGAGACTTTTCCCTTACAATATGGTATTCTATTTCTAAATGTTTGGTTCTTTCATGAAAGAATTGATTGGCTGCTATGTGTAGAACACTTTGGGTGTCACAAAATGATGCGGGCGTATGCTTGAAGCTCATATGAAGGTCATTGAAGAGGTAGACTAACCACTGTAACTCATAGGTTCTTGAAAATAAAGCCCTATATTATGCCTATGAAGATGATTATGCCACAAGAACATGCTTCTTGGCTTTCCCACTAATGAGGGAATTTCCAAGAAACAATTTCCTGAAATAGATATCCTAGAATCTTTGCATATCGCCCAATATGCATATTTGAATCTATTGAGTTTGACCTCTAAATTTCTAGGAAAATAGAGACCCTTTCTCAATGCCTTTTTTAAGTATCTAAGGACCCTAATTAATTATTGATGACGTGTCTAAATAGGACTTGCCATGTACAGGTGGAGTTGTTGAACTGCAAAGGTGATGCCAAGTCTTGTAATTGTCAAGTATATTAGTTTACCAATGAGTCTCATGTATATATTAACATCTACATTGGGTGTTCCATCTTGTTGTTGTAACCTCAGAGAAACATCTATTGGTGTTGAAGCAGGTTTGCTACCCAACATGCTTGTTTCTGTCAATAAATCCAGACAATACTTTCATTGACAAAAGGCGATACCACTTTTAGATTGTGCTACTTCTAAACGAAAGAAAATTTCAAGGATCCCAAATCCTTGATGCAAAAAGCTCATGTAATATGTCTTTGATCTGTTGAAATTCATCCAAATTATTGCCAACTAGGATTAAATCTTCAACATAAATAGCCAAAGTTATGAAAGTGTCTGAAACATGTTTAATGATAAGGGAATGATCTAATGTTGTTGGTTGAAAACCAAAATTCAATAATGTAAAAAGCAACTTCTCATGCCATTTTCTTCTAGCCTGCTTTAGTCCATATAAGAATATAATTAGCTTGCAGACTTGGTTTGTTTTATCCCCAATAATTCCATATAGTAATTTCATGTAACATCTTCATATAGGTCTCCATGTAAGAAAACATTGTTGATGTCAAGTTGGTGAAGATGCCAGTGAAAAACGGATGTCAAGGAAAACAAAACTCTGATGGTTGTCGTTTTATTGACTAGACTGAAAGTGTTAAGATAGTCTAGTCCTTCTCTTTGATTATATGTTTTTGTCACAAGTCTTGCTTTGTATCTATCTAAAGTTCTATCCAGCTTTTTTTTTTTTTAGTTTGTAAATCCATTTTCTCCCTATATGTTTGACTCTATGGAGCATGTCTACAATCCCCCATGTGCTTTTGGTTTCTAGAGCCTTCAATTCATCTTGCATGACTTTATTTTAGTATGAATGTTTACTTGCCTCTTCATAATTCTTTTATTCTTTTTCATTTAAAATAGACAAAACAAAAATCCTTGTGAGATAGAGATAAATTAGTATATGAAACATAATTACAAATAGGATAAGGTGCACCTAGTTTGATTGTTGAGTGACTTGTGATTTGACGCTCATAATCTATTAGGTAGCAGAGTTAGTGTATTTCCTGTCTTGATCTTCTAATGCATTGAATTTTAGTATTATTTTGATCTTGTTGAGCAATGGAATCAACATTTTGGTCAGTGTTATATTGTTCTTGATGAGCAATGGAATCAACACCTTGCTTAGGTTCATAAGACAACTAAGAAATGGAGTCAACACATTGCTCAAATTCATAAAGTTTTGAGATTGGGCTATGCTCGTCTTCCAAATCATAGTCAAAATGAGCTTTATGCTGCTCAATAATGGTACATTCACTTGTATTAACAGAAACATAGTCCCAAGTCCTTAAATTTGAATTGCTTGGACGATAATGAATGATGACTTCTTCAAACACCATATTCCTTGAAACAATAAAACTTTTATCTTGGATATCATAAAGCTAATAATCATTTGTACCTGTCTTATATACCAAGAAAATGTATACCTTAGCACGACTATCAAACTTGGATGTGTGATAAGTAAGTGTGAATGCATAACAAAGAATCCAAAAACTTTAAGATTGGTCAAATCAGGGTTAGTGTTTTACAAACATTGATAAAGTGATTTTTTTAAAGTAAAGGATTAGGAATCATATTAATAATATGAACAACATGATTAACATCATAGGTCCAAAAAAATTTAGGTAGGTTGGATTGAAACAAAAGGCATTTAGCCACATTTAAAATGTGTTGATGTTTTCTTTTCACCCTAGCATTTTGTCGAGGTGTCTCAACACATGTGGTTTGATCCACAATACCTATATTAGAATACACATTTGAATTAATAAATTCTAAGCCATGGTCACTTCTCAAAACTTTGATTTTCTTGTTAAATTGATCAAGTATAAGTTTGATGAAGGACTCAATAGGACCTCTAGTCTCATATTTTCTTCTTATTAAAATATCTCCAAAAAATACTTATTATAATCATCCAAGATTGTGAGAAAGTACTTAAAATGACGAAGAGATTGAACAAAAAGGGGTCCCCATATATCAGCATGAATTAAATCAAAAGAGACATGAGCATTGTTATTACTATTAGCAATAGACAAATTTCTTTTGCTTTGAAAAATGGAAAATGTTACAAACTTATTTGTTATCGTTAGGGATGGCAATAAAATCCGCACCCGCGAGTACCCACCCAAACCCGCTTGATTTGGGCGGGGAAAACCCGCTTTAATTGGATGCGGGTGCGGGTGCGGATTTTCCTCGACATTAAAATTTGAGGGCGGGGGCGGGTTTGGGAGTGATGATATCCACCCCGCACCCAAACCCGCCCCGCAAGTATTATTATTGTAATTTTCAAATTTTATATACATATACATATTTAATATATTTAATATTTTTTTAAATATTAAAAATTATGATTTTATCTCTATATAAAATATTTTTTAATTTTATTATTCTTTAATAATTATTATTTTATTGTAATAAATATGATTTTTAAATTTATAATTTTATATATATGACCCGAGACCTGTTGCGGGCGGGGATAGATGCCTAAATTCTACACCCGCTATGTAATGGGGGCGGGTGCGGATTTTCCCCGATTAGTCGGGTGCGTGTGTGGAGGAGGCGAAATCCCCCCCGCCCTGCCCCGTTGCCATGTCTAGTTACCGTAACCTCTCTAGGAAAACTTATTATTCAAAATCTTCATACAATTGTTAGAAATGTGACCTAAACGAAAATACAAAAAAGTTGTTTTGAAAATTGTCTAACATTGTGATTATTAATATTGTTTATACTACAATCTTTACAGTTTTGCACATCTGACTTTCACCCCTTGAGGTAGTAAAACCCTTCAACAAGTTTAGTTATACTAATCTTTTTATTGGTCTTAAAGTCCTAGATATAAAAACCATTAGTATTGAAAATAGCATAAAATATTAATTGATTTTATAATCTTGAGATAAGAATGAGATTAAAAGAGAACTTAAGTAAACATAAAACATAATCCAATCTTAAATCTTTAGTAACAAAAGTAGTTCCTGCAATGTCAGCAGTGACAACAGTCTCATTAGATAATTTGATATTGATGGGTTTAATTCTGAAAAACATAGTGAAAGCATTAAAATTATTACACACATGATCAATTGCTCTAGAATCTATCGACCAAACCACATTTTTGTGATAATTATTGATAATAATTAGGGAATATTTACTTGTGGACTTATCGGCAAGGGTTAAACAATTTGGGGAGAAGAAGTTATGTGGTTGGCTGCATGATTAGTCCCTAAATTATCCTATTGTATCATGTTCAGAATCCCTTTGATTTGATCTTGAGTGAATAGACCTCGTTTGCTGCCACAATCATCACCATTCCCATTCTTGGTATATTCTTGTTCCCCATACACATTATAGGTGGAATTACCATCCTTGAATTTGAAATTATGTGGAAACCCATTCTTTTTTAAACAAATGTCAACAGTATGACCAAGTTTACCACAATGGGTGAAATTCTTAGAATTTCCTTTCACTTTTCAAAAACATTTATTTGTTTTAGGAGCATTAACAAAGGTATGAGATTTTATGTTATTATTAGACCCTCCATTCTATCTTTCTAGTTGGAGAACAAAAGAGATAACTCTATTGAGATTTGGCAGAGATTCAATGAGCAACACATGAGTTTTAACCACATAAAAATTTTCATTTAAACCATTTAAAAAAGTGATTACTCTATCTTCTTTGACATAGGTTGTAGAGGCACAATTATATGATAGTATTGGACGAACATTATCCAATTCTTCCCACAAAACTGTTAAACCAGTAAAAAAAATTTGAAACATTCATATTACCTTGTTTAATTGAGTGGATTTATTTTTGTAATTCTGAATCTCTAATTAAATTCGTTTGCAAACACCTTTCCTTTAAATCATTCCAGGCTTTGTTGGCACTATCTTTGAAGGCAAGACTCTAAGTCATTGATGGTGAAACTGAATTGATGATCCATTGAAGAACCAAACAGTTGCATCGCTGCCAATACTTGTGAATTGGCTCAAAATTACCTAGCATGGGCATAGATCCTTCAAGAAACTCCATTTTATTATTTTTCACCATTGCTTTGGTCTCTGAACAAGCCCAAGAATTGTAATGTGTTCCATTAAGGACTAGATTACCAGTTACATAAGAACGACCCTCACTTGAGTGAACGTATTAAGGATTGTTGGTGTAGTGTGCAAGATCAATATCAACATTGTTGATATTGTTATTATTTGATCTTGTTGTGGTTGTATATGAAGAAGGTCTTCAAACCAGGTTCAATGATACCATATAATAAAACAAGATAAAAATACTTTACTAAATAATTTCTCATATATTGAAAAGAAAATAGAAAATATCACTTTACATATAGTGTCTCAATCTCTGTATATACAATGGGAAATAAGAGATAAGAAAGTTGTATAATAACAATAACTGAAATAACATAATTAACTCACTAATAACCACCTAGGACAAGTATCTTATAAGTCATTATAAGCAAGCTAATAGTTAGCTTGACTGACAGGCAGACTAGTGATAGTTGGCTGACCAGTGAACAAGCTGACAGACTAGCATATTAGTGAAAGTTGGTTGACTGGTAGACTAGTGAACAAGCTAGTAAATTGGCTGGTGGAGCAAACTGACCAACAGGTTGACTAGTACATAAGTTGGGTAACTCGCTAGTGACATTGAGGTTGGCTGAAGGCATCAAAGAAATAGAACCAACCATAATGTACCAATTATTCTTATAAGCTAGAATGCCAATCATGCTAGTTATTAAAAAAAAAGAATTATATCACAGTATTTTTTGTGTTCTTGAAAAAATTGGGCAAATAGTTCATGTTGATCAAAGAACTCAATGAACAACTTTTTTTTTTTTTTGAATTAATAAAATGGAACTTAGATAAAGAAGTTTTTCCGAAGAATTATTCTATTATTATTTAATATATTTTTCTTTACTTTTTAGTCATTTATGATTTTCATCTAGAATTGTAACGTAATTTTAGAGAAATAATAATTCTATTTTCTTTTTCTAAATTTTTTGAGAAAGTTTTTTTTGAAGCTGAAATGATTTATATTTTCTTTTCTATTTGATTCTTGAAATTTTTTTATCTTCTTCTCCAGCATTTCAAAAGTCTCTAATTTCTCCTTTTTCTCCCACCAAAAAGAATAATTATTTCATCTTCTTCTTTTCTTTCTAATATAACCTTATTCTAACTTCTAATAGTTTACTAACTATTGTATTTAACTTCAGCTAACTAGTTAAGTAATATATGTGTTGATTTGATTATGCAATCCAAAAACTTTTGTAATTTTGTGCTTTTTTAAAACGAAATACCATGTCTCATCGTATTGGCAAACTTGAACCAATATTTGACTCAAAGTGATCAAACATAGTTTTACCCGACGCAACTCTATTTTGGGAATTGACACAAGTCGGTTGAATTGATGGAGAAACTAGGCTATGATACTATGTGAAAAGAGATTAACTTTCAATTGTTATTTTTTGAATAATACCTCTTATTGAATTGCATACAAAGTCAATTATATAACTAATGATAACACCCTTTATATATAAGCAAAGGGTTGAATTGAAAAAAGGGTAACAGAATAGAGTAGCTAACTGGCAAATTAAAGGATATGCTAAAATTAAACTAACTGAAATAATCTAACTAACAACATGATAAATAGACTATTGACTAAGTCAAAATATTGTTAACATACGTATATCATAAGTATCACACAACAGAAACCAAAAAAAAAAAACCATTTATAAAAAAAAATTATTGTTATTATTTTAACTATTAAAACAAATATGAATGGAAAATATTGTATTATTTTTTTTTATGATGTTTTCATCATTATCATTGAGAAGACCATTAGACAAAGAAAGGTTAAAAAAATTATGTGAAATGTAAGTACACACAATGATGATAATGGATAGGTCATTATAATTGTTGCGTTTCTATAAGCTATGAAGGGACATGCTGCTGATTCTCCCACCATCACCACCACGCCTTCAAATCAAGAAATGTTTTTAAAATTTTATAAACCTACACCTAACTTAAAGACAACATTTAATTATTTTAATCATTATGCAATTAACTTGTACTTAGTTGCAATTGTGTGTATGTGAGAGAATAAGAGTTAGTTCTATTTTAATATGTGAGGACCCCATTCGAGACCAACGTGTTTTGGTTGGTTGTCTTTGGCTTAAACTTGGCGCCTGCACGAAAAATAACATTCATTTGGAGTTCAATTACTAATATAATTGTTGTAATTGATTATGTAAGACATATTGACATGTTTGTTTTAGATTTTGTAATAAGTAATTTTCACTTTTATGATAAGTTATTTAAATAGTAAAAATTATTTTAAATTTATTTATTATTGATTAATAATTAAATAATTTTAATATTCAATAATTTATATACTTTTTATCATTGCTTTTAATATGATAAAAATGATATTTATTCAAAAATATATTTTTTAAAATAATTTTTATAAAGATCTTTTCAAAAATATTTTTCATTTTAATTATCTTTTAAAATTTTAACATCCAAATAAAAGTAACAAAAAGATAAAGTATTTGAAATAATATTTTATAATAAATTATTTAAATAATTTTTATTTTTAATATTCTTTTTATAAAATGATATAATAAAAAATATAATATTATATTTTTAAAAAAATTTGTAGCAAATGAATCCATTAATATATATATATATATATATAAAAGCGAGAAATGTGATTTAACCAAATTATCTTTGTTAACTACTGATATAATCATCATAAATATAAATATAAAGTGAGAGAATAATAAATTAAAAATTGTGGAGATAGTATTAAATTAAATGATAGAATTGAAAAGATTAATAATTTAAATTACATTAAAAATTATTAGTAACAATATTTGTAAAATAAATTATTTTAAAAAATATGACAATAATTTTAAGATGGAAAGAGTAATTTGTATTTTATTTTTCCTCGTGGAGAAGGAAACTAATTCAAATGGCTATTAGCAAATTGGCTTAGGGTGATGATTTCTCCCAATATCTCTCTAGATTTAGCAATATGGGAAGGGTACCCACTACTCAACCTAGGAATGATCATTAGTAAATAAAATATAAGAGTGATGATTTTCAAATTGCAATTTGATGTTATTTAATTTGATTTAAGTGGATACATTTTTATCCAAAAAACGCTTAATAAGATTCTCATAGGTTAGTTGGTTTTGAAAATGGATTGCATGCAATTACGCATTCACACTATATAGAAGATTAAGATTATATGTCCAATTTTAGTTTAACAAAGTCTAAATATAGATCAATCAATTGAAATAACAAAACGCGTAAATTAATGTGTATGGTGAAGATGGAGAATATAAATCCTTTAATATTCATTATATGAGGAGAAGCAAAATGATAATTTTTTTTTTCTCTTGAATTTAGTTACTATCCTCTAATATTATAATAATAAAAAATGTACTATATGCATCTAATTATATATTTATATTAAAAGGGAAATATAATATATATATTCTAATTGAACCTCTATAAAAAAGATTATATTAACATATTTTTTCTAATGAAAATTATGAAACTATTTTTTAAATAAGTGTGTAATCATTAATTTTCATTTATTTTATGCTAAGCTCGGTCGTAAGCCTTAAAGCTATGGGCTTTGGTAACCCAATATCCCAACTTGTTTAATCAATCCCTAACTTACTTTTAAACTCACTAATCACTTGAGCTTTGGTTGTAAGTTGTAGTTTCCTTTTTTGGTGCTATTTCTTTAGTATATTGACCTCAAAAGATATACATTTGAGACAATTATTGCTAGTAAGATATACACTGCACCAAAAGAATGCTGGCTGCAGCAACATTTATGTTTATAATATTGAAAGATTTATTTGACACACATGTTTAGTATTAAAAATTATTTCTCACTTTTATGCTCTATATAAAAAAGATTACTATGCATATTCTACCCAAAAAACATTTTTGCATAAATTTTGTTACTCAATTGGTAAAACACATCTGAAATATTTGATGAGTTGTGACGCGACTTCGAATTAATATTACTCATCTGTTTTGCATTTAATTAATTTGTTTGTTAGTTTTCATTATTAAACTCTTTATTTAATAATGTGTGTTGTTAAGTTATGTAATGAGTTTCGAAATATATGATTTATGATCATATGTTAGGATGCATCATTGTCGACATAATTTAAAAATATTTGTATTGAGCAAATGAACATGTATATGTAAGATCAAAGTTCATCTGTTAAATTCAAAATTAATCGTGTTAATCATCATAAAATCATATTTAGAAACATAGCTAAATTAATGATAATTAAATAGTAGTGCAATTTAATTTTCTAGATTAACACACATTCTTGAGATAATCTTTTAGCAACCTTTCTTTCAACTTGTGATAATGATATAATAGCAAATCAAAGTGACTAATATGTGTGTGACATGGAGACATAATCTTTCTATTTATAAAATTCTTACTACGGTTAACTATTGAAATTTCTATTTAACCTATCACAAAAATATAATTACCCCTTTTGTCTTTATACATTAAATGCTCACACCCTATTAGATATTCATAAATCCATATTATCCTAATTAACCTTACTATATCACTTTAAATTAGACTTAAATTTAACTAACAGTACATCCACAATGCATAATTATTCACGTATAAAATAATCTTCCACTTAGACTATATGTTTAACTTTAATATTATGCATTGCAAGAATTTTTCTTAAGAGAACAAATGGCAATCATTATTAAATGTATATATGTCTAATCTAGCCCATCAATCATGTCCAACAGTGGATCAAAGTCAATTATGTGACACAATAAAATGACATGGATTATGATGTGAATATGTAACATGAAATTTTTATATCATATGACCATAAGATGACTAATTCCAATCGGTCTTCTTTATGAGATAAAACCATAACAAAATCAAAGTGTCAAAATACCAAAACTTTATTTTTGAAAATATTTTTAAATATTACATAAACTATAATATGTCTATATCATAAAAGCAGTTAAAATAATATATTTCCACTAAAATTGAATATCACTTATTGACTTAACATTCATATAAAATAACACTCATACGAGTAATGTGTTTATGAAATATTTTGGGTGGTAACCCTTTAGTAAGTATATCCGCAACTATAAAGTGTGTCCCAATATACTCCATAGACAATTGTTCACTCTTTCTTTAACAACAATGAAAAATAGGAGTGGTGACTTATTGTCTCAAAATATTAGTGATCTTTCAACGTCATCTACTATGCACAACCATGTAACAAAAAATTTGCGGTCAATTGTTCATGATTGGATTCCTCTTAACACATTGTGAACTTTATTTTCATAGTAGAAGAAGCAATAAGAGACTATTTAGGTCTTTTATAGGAAATAGCGCCTCTAGTTGGCAAAAATATA
Source organism: Cicer judaicum (assembly GCA_037974835.1). Lineage (NCBI taxonomy): Eukaryota > Viridiplantae > Streptophyta > Magnoliopsida > Fabales > Fabaceae > Cicer > Cicer judaicum. The sequence continues at coordinate 3,862,913 of JBBPBS010001171.1, read as the reverse complement.
TAGCCTAATGTAGATTTTATTCTATCTTTGTATCCAGCAAAATCAGAGTCAATATATCTAATGATATGAAGTAGATATGACGTCTGATCCGTGAGGATGTAATCTTGTGTTCTCTTTAAATATATATGTATGCAAAATACAAAAAACGCATTACCAAGATATAACATCTCAAAATTGATAATAAAAATCTCTTAGTTTAATACAATAGGTCTATATCGTTACGAACAAGAAAAATGACATCAACATATAAAACTTATAGGATATACATTCATCAACCAAATTCTCTTTAAAACCAAATCAAATGATCCTTGATGAAACTTGAAATATCATGTTGTGATATGAATTTTCTTAGTTTACAACCCATATTCTTTAAGTCTTTTGAAACAAAGTTTTCTGATTGCATCCATAAGATATATTTCAATATTGAAATGTGTCTTCAATGTCATTATAGCCCTAAATGAGTCTTTCAAATAAATTGCAGAGATAAATTATTTATAGTCAATGTCTTCTTTCTGCGTAAATCCATTTGCAACATGACGAGTTTTGTACCTCTCCATTTCGCCTTCGATATCCTTTGGTCTAAAATATTTATTTACAACCAATTGGTTTTGCACATAATAACAATGAGACAAGATACCAAATATCATAGTCCTTTATGGATTTTATCTTTGCTTTATGTTATGAATCACTTTTGAGAGTTAAAATTTCTCATGCCTTGACGGAAGCTGATCGAATCACCTTCACTACAAGAAAAACTCTATTTTGTGGCCAATTTTATAAATATTTTGTGGCCGAATAAAACCCTCACAAATTAGTGACCGAAAAAGCCCTCACAAAGGCCAAAATTGAAATTGGTCTTTTTTTGTGGCTGAAAAAGCCCTCACAAATTTTTTAATATTTAACTGGATTTTGTGGCTGCCTAAGCCCTCACAAAATCACAAAATCCATCACAGTTAAATATTTAAGGATTTTGTGAGGGCTTTTACAACCACAAAAAATGAATTTTGTGAGGGCCAAATCCGTCACAAAGGAGTGACGTGACTAGGGAGTTTGTGGCGGCCTATACCCTCACAAAAGATTGTGCACGTGGCGTTTGTGGCTGCAAAGGCCGCCACAAAGGACGCCTAAATCCAGCTGGATTTTGTGGCCGCTTAGGCCATCACAAATGGCAGGATTTTGTGGCTGGCCGCCACAAATGCCCAAGGTGACCCTATATATATTTTTCTCCTCTCTTCCTTCATTTTTTCACATCCAACTTCTCTCTAAAACTTCATTCTAACTATTCTCTCCTCCTTCTCTCTACACAAAATTACTCTTCTTCATTTAAATTTTGTAAGTATAAATTATAATTTATTTATAATTTACATTAATTTAAATTAATGTTTAATTATAATTATAAATTTATTATTAATAATTAAAATTTTAAATATTTTATTATTAATAATTTAAATATTTTTTATTAATTTAAATATTTTATTATTTAAATTAATCTTTAATTTAATTATTAATCTTTATTTTTAATTTAAATTTTTAATTTTAAATTTTTAATTATATTAAGATTAGTTTAATATATATATATATATATATATATATTAAATTTAATTTATAATTACATTATATTTCAAATTTAATTTAATTATAATTTAAATTTTAATATTATAATTATATTAATTTATTATATATAATAATATAATAAACTATTAATTTGGAATTAAAAATTAATTTATTAATCAGGTTGGCATTTGTGGCGGCCAAAAGCCCTCACAAATGCCAAGTCAGCAATCCTTTGTGGCGGCCAAAAGCCCTCACAAATGCCCAGTCAGCATTCCTTTGTGGCGGCCTATGCCTTCACAAAAGCTGCATCAAGCAAATTCAGTATGTCCTTTGTGGCGGCCTATGCCCTCACAAAGGCAGACTTTTGTGGCTGCAAAAGCCCTCACAAAATTTTGTGACCAGCTTCTTTGTGGCTACCAAAAGCCCTCACAAAAGCCACCTTTGTGGCTGTTTTTTTCCCTTTGTGAGGGCTTTTGGCCCTCACAAAAACCCTCTTTTCTTGTAGTGCTTCCATCACTCTAAATTCAACCTTGTGTTCTTGGAGATCATATAATATTACATTTCTCTTTTCTTTTGTGGACCTCCTTAATGGGGTAGGTTCTTGAGGTGAGAGAGTTTACTCTTCTAGAATAATATCCTCCATATGGTGTTTAATGTTGTCTTGATTTATTGTGTCTTTAGTAGTCATGAAGACAACCTTAAGAAATACCTATAACACATGTTGTGATATAAAGATATTCCTCTTCAAATACAATATCACTAACCATATATATGTATGAAAACTCGACATCCTCAAATAGTTGGACTTTTCTGATTCAAAGACCTACTTAATTACGATGTCATAAAACTTGTACCCCTTAAATCTTCAAAAGTATCCAATAAAACAACAACTCAGTCCAACTTCTTTTCATTTTGCCTATAAGGTGTTGCTTCTGTTGAAAAACTCAATCACACAAGTGCTTTAAATTAGTCTTTTCACGTTTCCAAAGTTCGTTAGGATTTTTGTAGTTGCTTTAGTTGGGATCATGTTAAAGATAAATGCTACAAATTTAAGTGTTTTTCTTAAAGTGATTGTCGTAAGTTAGAATTAGAAATATCACTTTTTACTATGTTTTTCTTGTTCCATCGTTCATCAACACCATTCATAGCAGGTGAAACTCACATAGTGTATTGTGGAATGATACTGCATTTCTCTTGGTATTCAACAAATGGTCATATACATTATTCACGTGAACCGTCATATATGTCATAATACTCAACACAACTATCAAACATGACACTTTTAATTCTTCGGTTAAGTTGATTTTCAACTTCAACCTTAAAATTTTTAAATATGTTCAACAAATTTTCCTTTTTATGAATAAAATAAATGTAATCATATCTTGAATAATTTTTTATGAATGTTATAATATATTATTACTATTCCAAGAAACTGTAGGGAATGACCCACAAATATTTGTATGTGCAAGTTTTAATATTTGTACGTGCAAGTTTTAAAACGTTTTAATTTATATTGGCCTCAAATCTCATTTTATTGGTTTGTTTCCTTTTATATAATTGATTCATATATCAAAATTTATAAAATATGAGGAGATTAGAATTTTTTTCTAACACAATTCTCTTTATTTTATCGTTTGCAAATGTGACTCAATCTCTTATACCATAATTCAACCAAAAATATATAAGCTACAAAGCAAAGGATGTATACATCCAAAGTCTTTAAAACTATAAACCGAAACATTACAGCAATACAATAAGTCAATCGACGAAAACAAATAAAGTTCATTAACCACTTGAACTTTAATTGAAGCTCAATATACTAATGATTAATCTTTGATTGAAACGTATTAACTACTTAACCTCAATTATTTGGCTAAACATAATTGACTCTAATACTACTTGTTAGGACCAAAGATAATCCTTTAAAATCCAAAATAAATCATGTTAATTAATAATTAGAATACCAAAATTCAAAATAACTAACTATAAGATTTGATCTTTTAAATCAACACACGCTCTCCTAAGAGATTCTTTTAACAATCTTTATGCCTGCTTATAATAATGGAATGTGAATAAAGACCAACTACTCATATATGTATGATTAGACGGCGATAAACTCTATTTATAAAAACCTTACAAGAGTTAACTATTGGTATTTCTATTTTTGTCCATCACAAAAATAAAATTACTCTTTAATTTCTACACATTAAAACTCACACCTATTAAATACTCATAAGCCAACATCATGCTATCCTTAATATAAGACCAAATATTAGATTAATGTTTCAACAATATACACCTACCTAAGTTTTTCTTTACGAAATACACCTACCTAAGTTCTAAGAGCCAAAATTCTCTAAATATTATAAGCCAAAGTTTGTCATGTAATAGCCATACGATTGGTATATAATATAGCTAGCTAACTGGTCACCAAGTAGGAAACCATAATACAACAGTCTGATTAGTCGGTCATACATAGTGCCTATATTATCATCAATCAATAAGATTAATGTTTATTAATTTTTTAACAAAAAAATAAAAAGATTAATGCCTATGGCTTAATTAATTGGGTGTGTGACGGCTTCGGACAAGGTTACAAAACTAATTAAATGCTGCAAAATTCTTTTTAATTTATATTTGCTAGCTTTATATTATGCTGGATAACGATGATCATATGCAAGATTTGGTTTATACATATGTATATAACACAAGTCATAAAAATTGTGTGCTTCAATGAAATAAAAGATAATCAATTTTATTGTTAAATTATGGTACTTTTAAATCCACTATAAAGAAAAATAATGAAGTAATGTAAGGCCTTCACAAGCATGGTAGAGAAAACAGCAAGGAAATTCTGACTTATTCAAATTTGCTTTAGTTTATGCCACTAATTCATAAAATTAATATTCCAAAAGCACGAATTAAAATTATAAAACAGAGAGCAACCATTGATTTCTTGTTTCTTTCCTTCTTTTGGGGAAATTGGTCTCCAACTTGTGGAGTAAAATATTCACTACCTACCACGAATTTTAAAGGGAAAAAAAAGTATTACATCTTGAACCGCATGTACTTTATATTATGCTAAATTTGCTAGCTAATCATCGTGTCAATTAAGGATTGATAGCATTGAAAATTGAAGAGTGATTTTGGGTATGAAAAAAGGAAGAAAAAAAAAAGATCAGAATGCTTCACGCACCACAAGTTGTTAAACAGACAAGTTATTGTAAAGCACTATATAATATATGATTGTTTTTTTTCTTGAAAATTGCAACATTAAAATATATTTTAGATATTTTACTTTTTTTACTTCAAATTTATTTTTATATTTTATTTTGTAAAGTAAGATAGATTTATCCTTCAATTATTTCCATTAAATATTATATTCTGGCAACATCATGAATTAAAATTTCAATTTTAAATTTCACATTAAATATTTGATGTGACTTGAATAAAATTAGTTTTAATAAAAGAAATATATAAAAAGTAATAAAATACTAATGCATAATATTTTAGATAAATTACTAATATAATTAATATTTAGATTAGTGAAATATGAATATTCTCTAAGAAATTTGATAAATAAATATTGTTGATTCAATTTTAAAATAGTTTTCGTATTATCACAATTAGTGAGTGGTTTGTTAGTTTCCTTGTATCGCAAGCTTCTCATTCTAATGAAGTAATGAGTTCCCGTGCTCTATCAATTGCTTCAAATATTTTTTAGTTCTTTTCTGGTGAAGCTTTCAATGTATTTTAATTGTTAAAAACGTCCTACCGTGTACATACTTCAAAACAAAATTTAAGCCTACTAATTCAGCTTCCTTACGTGTGTGTATATATATTTATAATACTATTATTAGTTTTATTATTATTATTTATTAAAAAATAATATTTATTCGTTCAAATTGGTATAATACATCAACTATATAAATTTAAAGTGGTTAAAATTGTAATGAATGAATCTACAAATAAAATTGCAGCATTAAAGTTAATAACATAAAATAGAAATGTGACAAATTTAAAGTGTAAAGAATAGCCATAAGTCTAGATCTATAATATTGACAATGTCACTGTCATTGATTGAATTTGTAATTTATCAAAACTAATCTAATAATCTAAACTAAACGAATATTGTAACGTGACCAGAAATCAAAACAAGATATTAATTAAGATTATAAATAAAATAACATCACTCTGGAACACAAAATAACAATCAAAATGATAAATAAAGAGTTATAATCTTGACAAACTTAAAGTGTAATGAATAGTCATAAGTCTAGATTTATAATGTTGACAATGTCACTGTCATTGATTGAATTTGTAATTTATCAAAACTAATTTAATAATATAAACAAAACGAATATTGTAATGTGACGAAAAATCAAAATAGGATATCAATTAAAATGATAAACAAAATAATGTCACTCAGCAACACAAAATAATAATTAAAATAATAAATAAAGAGTTAAAAGAGTTATTTCAAGCCAAAACATGACTATAACATTATGACTTTTTAACTTTAGTAGCTAAAAAATATATTCAGTTTTAATCTCTACTTTGATTTTATAGGTGCTTTTTTTAGGGACTAATAGTATCAAAATTTTACAAAAACTTTTCAAAATATAGGCTAAAAGTGAATACAAAATTTATCTAGGAACTAAAAAGTTGATAATTTTTAGGAACTAAAAATAAAATTTCATAGAGACTATAAACTTATTTAACCCTTATTATTATAATTATTATTATATTAGACTTTTGAAAATTGAGTTATATAAATTAAAATTTGCAAAAACCTAATTTAAACATATTAACCTGCATTAATTTTTGACATATTTAATGTATTATTTTAAAATAGAATTACAATAAGATATTATATAAAATCAAATTCTTTAAAATATAATATTAAATTTCAAATTATAATTTAATTTAATTATCATATCAATTCGTTAATTTATTTAAAAATATATTTAATTATTTATTAAAAAAATATTAAAATAAAATAGACTTTTATCATAATAAAAACTAGTCTAAACATAAATCTATAATAAATAACATACCATACTTATATCTTAAATTTTTTATTAGATAGTTTTTTAAGTCTTATAAAGCATAATTTTGCATTTCCTATTCTCACTCCTAGTAATAAATTATCAGAGGATAAGTATAATCTCAAGAGAATTGTTTCTGCATATCCCTCAATTTTATCTCTTTTATTCCCCGCTCTCTTGTTATATTCATACTTAATTTTTGATTTCCATGTTATTAACATGGAATACTGTTGTCGATAAACACAAAAATAGATTTTAATTTTTTTTATTTCAAATCATTTTTATTTGATATAAAAATATTAATTCAAATATTTTTGTTTTCAATACTCATTCCCTCGTTATTATTATTAGTGTTTTATTTTCATCAGTTAAAAATCCTAGTATAATTTTAACATTAAATATAATTTTTTATTGTTATTCATTAAATGAATAATATGAAAAAAAAAATATTTTTCATCCTACCCCTCATTTTTTTAAAGACTGTTTTACCTTTTTTTATTTTATATAAAACTATAAATATTCGAAAATTATAAACTTTCAAAATAATAAAAAAAAAGTTAATTTTTTGATATTTTAGAAAGTTTTGTTAAATTTAAAACTTTTGAAATTTAATTTTCCAGAAAATTTAACCAATTTTGAAACTTTTGATAAATGTCAAAGTTTCGAAATGCTATTTTCCAGAATCCTCTAAAACTTTCGAAACTTTGGATAAATTTGAAAGTTCCGAAGTGTGATTTTCTAGAAAATATCAAAACTTTCGAAAGTTTTCATGGATTTGAAACTTCTAAAATTAGATATCAAAGTTATTACTATTAATTTATTACTATAAATATATTACTATTTATTACTATAAAGTTGTTATTATAAATTTATTAATATTTATTATTATTAATTTATTACTATTTATTACTAATAAAAATGCATTTCGGAACTTTCTATATACCAAAGTTTTGAAACTGATAAACTTTATGTTTTTAGATTGTTAGAAAGTTTCGAAAGTTCTGCATTTCGAAAGTTTCATGTTCATAAAAACTTTCGAAAGTTTCAAAATTTTGAGACATAAATGCAATTCGAAAGTTCAAGATCATGCAAACTTTCAAAATTTGGAAAATTAAAACTTCGAAAATTTCAAAATTTATCTTACTTTTGAATTTCGAAAGTTTCAAATGTTCGAATGTTTGCAAATGTGATTCGGACAATTCAAACTTTCGAATAAAATGGATGGAAACAAAAAGTTCTTTTTTTTATTTTTTATTTTATTTTTACGTATAATATTAGGGATAATTTGACATTTTCTTTGAAGATGGGGTGAAAGGTACAAGTGAAGGGGCACGGTACAAAACTCTAATTCCAAGCATTTGGTAAAATAGAGTAGGTTAATTAAGCCCAAAATATTTCCAGCAGCCCAACAAGAAAACAAGGGCTCAACCCAAGCTCAAATGGGATTGTCTCTTTTTTAAGAGAAATGATGTCTCTTAAGTTTTCTTTAAATAACACTTACATAAGTTTTAAAAAATCATTCAAGTCTCTTATATTTACTATAACAAACTATTTTTTTTTTTCTTTCAACAATTACATATATTTATGCCATTTAATATATAAAAAAAATTTAAAATTTTCACTTTAATTTATAGAAGTATGATCATACAACTATTATTTATAATTTTAAAAAGTATAATTATATTGTTAGTGACATAACCAAAGTGCATAGTGTAGTGTCTGTTTGACAAATGAAGATATAATTATAAGTGTGATGAAAAAAAATTACACAATTTTTTCAGTGATTACAAGTTTATTTTACAAATTAAAAACTGTAAATGTCATTTGAATTGAACTCGTTAGAAGTAAATACAATTTTCCTTTTTTAAAATTAGATTTAATATCATTCATTTTAACTTCTACTTCACAATTTTTAAAGAAACTCAATTTTGTCCTACACTATTTAATTTCTCTTAATGAAATTTTTTGGATTCAGTCTTTACCTACAAAGTATTTGGTTTTTGAAATTTTTTATAAGGAAAATAAGAGTTGAGAAAACTTTTTTGCATACCAAATTCTTTGATTTTGAAATATCCGTTAAACAAAAATAAAAGTAGAGAAAAAATTTTGTTTACCAAATTTTGCAAAATATGCTGACAAATTTTTTTTGCTGACTAAATTTTTTACTTTTGAAATTTTTGGTAGGGAAATAATTGAGAAAATCAAAGTTTTCTTTTCCAGAGTTTCCATTAGGAAAAATAAAAAATTGGATAGACACGATATTTTCTCAACTTTTATTTTTAGACAGGGTGAACTCATTACAAAATAACATTTTTACCATTATATTTACAATCAATTTATTTAGAATTAACTAATGTATAACCAATTTAACAATTTGTTGCAATAGAGATGTAACCTCACAAAAATTGTACACCCTGTCTTATCCACAAAACTTAAGAAATCTAGAGTTATGACGTGTCCTTATCCAAAAAAACAATGAAACCATCATCTATTTACATAACCAACTACGTGTCATGTTTACCTCCAATAATAAGAAGAAGAAAAAACAATTGGTCATAATCCTAGTTCTCACACTTTCCAAATCTCACTTCTTTCACTTTGAATCAAAGTGTTTGTTTGATTGCTTTGTCTTTGAAACATGGCATCCATGTCTCCTTTGCAAACTATAATTCCTAATGTTACAATTTCCAACAACACTAAACTCTCATTTGGAGGGTCAACAAGTGTGTCGTGTAACAAGATCCTATATAATGAGAAGAATAAGAATAGATGTTCATCAATTGTTGTTTCAGCATTTGGAGATGTATCTGCTGATGGCACTATTTATCTTGTTGCTGGTGCTATTGGAGTTGCTCTCGTTGGAACTGCATTTCCCATCATCTTCTCTCGTAAAGACACGTAAGCACCATAATCATTGTTCATTATTTTCATTTTCATAATTTTAATTAATAATTCCACTAATAATTCAATTTAAGTTCAATTCAATTTTTTTAAAAACAATATATGACATTGAATGATTAGATAAAACTCTATACTATCGAATATCGATTGTTTGGATAGGCATTAGTATATTTATTAATATAAAAAATTGCATTTTTATTGATGAAAATTAGAGATAAAAAAAAAATAAAATCCATCTCTAATTTAAAATAAAAAGTTCTGTTCTAGATTTTTGTTTGAAGTACATGTTTTTTTAATAATATTTTTTATCAATTAATTCTTGGTTTGGATGGTTAAAATCTAAACTTGTAATCTTCACAAAAAAAAAAATGTAAACATGTAAAATTTGAATGATGTATTATGTTGCAGATGTCCTGAATGTGATGGAGCAGGGTTTGTTAGGAAAAGTGGGGCTACCTTGAGAGCAAATGCAGCAAGAAAAGATCAAACTCAAATTGTTTGTGCTCGTTGCGATGGTTTGGGCAAACTTAATCAAATTGACAAATAGAAAAACATGTTCCTGCTTTTCTTTTTCTTTTCCCTTTTCTGTAATGTAACTAGTTATATATGTATTTTCTCCACTTGTATTTCTACCTTTGAGATGAAACTTCATAATGTATGGAGGGATAAACATAAATCTGATCTGTTTTCTTCTCTGTATTCCTTAATACCTTCCAAATCCGAATCAATTTTAATTTTTTTTTCTTGTTTGAACAAAATATCTTCAATATTGTTATCCAGTTAAGTATAACATTGCTATTAGTGATGCTTCTAAGCATATTTAATTATTTATAATTAACAAACTAAACTAAAACAAAATGAATTGATAAGCCAATCCCAAAAATTACACTTATGCAATACATTGATATTATCTTTAATTATAATCTTGAGTCATTCCATGCATGGGTTCTCATTATTTTACTCATTCTTGCATTGAAAAGTAGCATCCATGCCTAAAAAAGGCTCACGACATCTTGCAAGAGAGGAAAAACGGTTCAAATAGAACAGTGTGAAACAATCGAGTGAAGGTTTGTTTGTACGTTACGAAAACTTGGAGATAACATAAAACAAAATCTTTTTCTTGCTTTGTTTCTTACACCGAGTCAAAAATTGTAATCCATACATTAAGGTGACCGAAGAATCAAATTGATCTTTTCGTAACTCCACTAGGGTCAAAATTTATGACAAAAATATTATGGAGACTAAAGGGCTTGTAAAAACCTTTACCTTATCCAATAAGTGAGATGTCATCATTGTGAAAATACATAATAGAAATAACGAATTCAAAAAATACAATTTCTCTTTTATTGTCGCTTGTTGATTCAAAAGACCAAGATTCTCCAAAGAAAAAAAATTCAGTATTTAACGATGAAAAATTATCAAGAACAATTTCAATATGATCGTTTAATTTTCGACAATTCTTGTTAGAGTAGCGAAGCATCTTCCTCCAAAAACCAAAGCAGAATATCGTCTTTGATGGACAAACTTCATTCGTGAGTGAATCATATTTATATTCATCTCCATCTTCATCGATATAACCAAAGGCTCGTGATACCATGTTATAGATCCATATGGATCATGGGGAGGAAGATCATATTCATCTTCATCCTTTGAACCAACCTAAGAACCCTTAGATAAACTCGCATTCACAAATGTAGACAATATCAAGTTTAATCCTACAACAACTAACAAAATTTGGAACAATGAAAAATAATTCCTTAACAATGACCACGATCAAAAGAGAAATTGTTAGTCGAGTTACCATTTACCAAAATAAAAAGCGAACATCGAAGAGATACACACCATGTATTAGAAATCTATAGAGTCGTGTGGTTTCTAAAATCCACCTTAAATAGAATAAAATAATTTTTTTTACCAACATCATCAAACACTTCATTAGGAATCAAGATTCCAACAAAAATTTGATGAACCTTGAACAAAATAAGTCTAGTTTTCTTATATTAATTACTTGATTGATAACTTGTTTCAGCTTGTTTGCAAGCACATTTATCAAACCTTATACATTTATCCCATTATTGATATTTGAAGAAAATAAAATAATCGTTGTGGATTATTTTTCTTTAGGATCAAAACAATAAATGTGCAGATTGCGCCTTTTACTAGTCTATCATGATAAAAAGACATTAACGGACATACAAGAGAAAAAGGCATGCATTATGAGTGTAAAGTTATTTTATATGGAACTTACCAACTTATCAAACATATATATACATAATTTCTTTTTTTTAGTATTTTATTTGTTGTGATGTCAATATGTGATTGGTTATCAGTGTGCACTATATAACATATTTATAAATTAGATTTTAAATAACACAAACAATTTCAATTTTAAAAAGATTTTTAAGAAGATGAGGATCAATAGGATATATATAATATGTAAATGGCAAAATTTCTTTTGTATAAAATTGATATTTATTTTAAAAGATTATATTAATGTTCATATCTTTTATTAGATCGTATTTTGTATAAAATTGATATTTATTTTAAAAGATTATATTAATATTCATATCTTTTATTAGATAGTATAAATGATAAAACTACTCTAGTGATAGAAGCATATATTTTTTCAATTTAATATTATATTATATTGTTTTTTTAGTTTATATATATTTTATAAATTTAACCGAGTAGATTATTGTTTCGTATATCATATCTCGTAGATTTCTGACTCATATTTAAGATATAAATTTTGACTAAAGTAACATGATATGATAGACTTTAATATTAATTTATATTATTTTATTAGTTCATCAAATACTAAATTCAAACAAATAAGATAACTTATATTTTATGTTATATTTTATTTTGACTATCAAATAAGTGCTAAAAAGTAGACAAACATATTAAGTGAGGATAAAAAAACTACACAAGCAATAAAAATATATACAACTTAAAAATCACAACTTTTCTTTATAAATGAGACCAAAACAGTTCCATAATTTTCTTAAAATAAGAATCAAAGTTGATTACAAATGAATTTAAAAGACACTTTTTGCATAAAAGAATTATGTGGATTTTAAAAGATTTGCAAGATTTTAATTACTTTTAAGATTTTACAATATAATCAAAATTTATAATTTAGATTTTAAATGATTTATATCTTAATAATTTGTAAGATTTGAAAAGATTTTATGGATTTATAAGATTTCAAACAACTTAATAAATTTTGAGTGATCATTGAAGTGAAATGGTTACAACATACTCTTTAACACAATATTCACACTATACATTTTTTTATTTGTTAAAATTCAAGTTTTCCCCCAAACTTCAATTCTACATAATTAAAATCATGTTAACCATCATTCATTTATTTATATAATTCTCAATAAAGCATGAAGAGATTAAAAATTTATCTTTCAATTTAATTATTGTTACCTTGTATGTAATATTTTCATGGCTACCATCTCAGTTATATATTTTAAGGATCTACAAACTAGATTAATAATTCATTTTAAGAGTTATTATACTGATATATATTTTGACAATTAATTACACACTTCAAAGTTAAGCTAAAAAATGACATCATTATAAGTTGTTTGTGACGATTCTTCAACGAAAAGAATATAGTTGATGACTGAAAAATGAAAATTTTCTAGAGTTCCATTGCTTTGGAAATTAGAGGGTTAAAAACAAAACAAAGTAATCCACTCAAATAATGATTGTAAGTTTTAGGAAATGAAAAAAAATTATTTTGGGATAGTAAGAAGTCGCATATCGAGGATGCGACTATCTATACGTTTTGAATTTTTTTTCTTTCATTTTAATAATTGAATAATTGATTATTTAATAAATTAACAATCATTAAAAAATATAAAATATTATTAATAAAATAAATACATTAAATTGAAAAAAAAATGCAGTTGAGTAGATATGCCAAAACAAATAACATGTTATATTATTTTAACAACTCCCTTCTATTTTATAAATTAATTTATATTATTATAACAACTCTATCCTATTTTGCAAATAAATTACTCACTTAGTTCTATTTTGTTAACAACTTCCTACTATTTTTTATCCGGATCTAATGAATAAAAATTAATAAATAAAAATAAAAATAATTATAATTAAAAATAGTAAATTATATTAATAATATGAAATAAAATACATTAAATTGAAGAAAAAATATACATCAAATTTAAATTAATGATGTCCACCTAAATGACCTTCAGTTCTACGTTTAGAATGTCGTCAAACTCGTCTAACTCTTTGAATGAGTTGAGTTTGTTCTGATCCTTATTTTTATCACTATTCTTGTTGTAATTTGTATGTGTATTAGAACCACTACCACCTGCATCCATATAATTTTGAGTCTCAGAGTTATACATGAATCAAAAACAGCATAAACTGACTAAGGAGTTGTGCACTGAGTTCCAAACAAATTATAGAAAATTCCTCGTTATGTCGAATGACTGGGGGTTGGTATTTCTGACACTGACATAACGTAATACTAAGTCGGCATTCCTGTAGATACATGTACATGTGGTGATAGTGGTGACGGACCATAATATGGAACTTCTGTAGGGGCATCTAGGTGAGGTGATGATAAAGACTGTTTTACTATATATTTCTTGCATGGTTTGTTCTTGTGGATGGTGCAGTACGAATCCTTGTGATTTGTTTTGAACCAATCAAATTATTATATTAAAGATTCAATTTTGTTCATTGAATATAATTAATCAACGGTTGTGGATGGTGCAGTATGAATCCTTGTGATTTGGTTTGAACCGATCAGATTATGCTATTAAAGATTCAATCTTGTCCGTTGAATATAATTAGTCAATGGTTGTGGATAGTGCAGTACGAATCCTTGTGATTTGGTTTCAACCAATAAAATATTCTATTAAAGATTCAATCTTGTTCGTTGATTATAACTAATCAACGATTGTGGATAGTGCAGTACGATAAGGATCTTTCATAAACTATTTTGGTCTTTTGATTCGTGCATATCTACATTTAAATTTTGCTAACAAGTTATACAAGTGGATGGGATTTGGTTGTACGACAAACGCAAAGAAACTCTATTGATAACACTTACACAGGATGAAAACGACAATGTAATTCCTATTGCTTATTCTTTTGGGGAAGGTAAGACAAGAAAGGGTTGGAGTTTCTTTTTGAGAAAATATGTCACTCCACAAATCAACATTTGTTTGATTTCAAATAAACATGAATCAATTAAAAGTGGTTATGATAATTTAAACAATGGGTGGCAAAACCCTCCGTCATTTTTTTTAATTAGTGTAATTTTTAATAACTTTTTGACGGATTGTTTATCGTGTCAATACAGGTTTCTCAATTAATGAGTCAACATATAAATACTACCGAAGTGAAATCTAAAAGACGTCAATTCTTTGGACTCATTAAATTTAATAAAAAAAAATTATATTTATAAAATAATTAAATATTCTTTGGAACACTGAAACCAAACATAAAAATTTCATTTGCTCACTTTCTCTTATACAAAAATTGTAAACTAGAAAGTATATTTTTAACAAAATAAATTCCAACAGCCCTTGTTCATTTTTTTACTTTTCTAATTATATCATTCTTTTTGTTGGAAAATTAACTTTCGATTCCCATGCATCATGCATGTGGATAGAATAAAGAATATCATATTCAAGATATTAGCAAAAATTAATTAAAAAATTTGCATTTTTAATTTAAGTTTATATCAAATACCTTAAATTATCATTTTTTTATTTTAGAACGAAGAAATAACTGTTTTAACCGCTATATTCCTAACATATTTAGCAAGCTTATCCAAAAAAATTAAAATTTGGTTAATGCATTATTATGAAATTAGATTTTATAACCCATGGCTTAACTCCAACACTACATTTTGTTATTTTTTGGATGAATTTTCAAAAAAAGCTCTGGTAGACAATAAAGAGTAAAAATAAATAAATAAATTAGATTGTATTTTTTAACTTCCACACGAGTTTGTTTTTCCAAATCCAACTTATATCTGAAATCTAAATAGTTGTGTTTGTCATTTTGAAATAAAATTGAGATTTTAAAAAATTATAAGAGTAGGACAAAGTGTAAGGTAACAAATTCATGGAAATGGATGAGAAAGATGGATGGATCATTTGTGTGATGAGTTTATTTTATATTGGGATGTGAAGATGAGAAGTGGATTATCTCATGAGAATCATTGAATTAGTCATGGCAGAGCAAAAAGATATGTTCTCTAAATGAGCTTAGCTCTAGGTGCAGGAATATTCATTCCTCTGTAATATCTCCATTTAAAAAATAATACACACTTTCTTTCCATTACTGAGTGTATTTTTTCTATCATTAATTATTTTTAATTACTACTGTTATTCTTGGTCTCTATCAAATGGCCATCGCTGGAACCACACATAGTAGACAAATTGAAAAAGTTAGAATT
Source organism: Cicer judaicum (assembly GCA_037974835.1). Classification (NCBI taxonomy): domain Eukaryota; kingdom Viridiplantae; phylum Streptophyta; class Magnoliopsida; order Fabales; family Fabaceae; genus Cicer; species Cicer judaicum. Next base: position 3,846,956 of record JBBPBS010001171.1, on the reverse strand, counting down.
TCAATTCTCGCAAGTTAGCCAAAAAAGGGAGGCAAAATGAGATGTCAATTTGAGAGTAGGATCCAATCCAAAGTAGGTTCCAGAGCAGCAGGCTCGGCTCCAGAGCAATAGGCTCGGGTCCAGCCCAGAAGGCTCGAGCCCAAAGCAACAGGCTCGGGTCCCGACCTGCAGGCTCGGGTCCAGACCTGCAGGCTCGGGTCCCGACCTGCACGCTCGGGTCCACACCTGCACGCTCGGGTCCACACCTACAGGCTCGGATCCACACCTGTAGGCTCAGGTCCAGACTTGCAGGCTCGGGTCCAGACCTGCAGGCTTGGGTCCAAACCTGCACGCTCGGGTCCAGACCTACAGGCTTGGGTCTCGGGTCCAGACCAGCAGGCTCGGGTCCAGACCTGTACGCTCGGGTCCAGACCTGCAGG